>OX101793.1:17521538-17522640 GCA_944452715.1 Ophion slaviceki | reverse complement strand
TCGGGCTATTATCAGGTTGATAAAAAAGTTTTGTCGCAATAATTTCAATATAATTTATTTATTTATATATCTTATACAAAACATTTCTAATCAACAATATATTCGCCATCGGTTTCTATGACACTCGACCATCTAGTTGGCAACTCATTTATTCCCTTTGCCCAAAACTGCGGCGGCTGGAACTCAAAGAAATTTGAAATATCCCTTCTGAGATCGTCGACGTTTTCGAAAGTTTTGTTTCTCAAATATGCCTTCAAATGTCTGAACAAATGGTAGTCAGATGGCGCGATGTCGGGAGAGTATGGTGGATGAGGAATGGTATTCCAGTGAAGCTCAGTGATTGTTTTGTGGGTTTCCTTTGCGACATGGGGTCTCGCGTTGTCGTGGAGAAGGTGCACAGTCGCGCGTCTTGGCCGTTTTTTTCTTATAGCTTTTGCCAATTCCTGGAGATTCTCGATGTATCGTGTAGAGGAGATCGTCTTACCTACAGGGAGAAAATTGTGAAACAGCATTCCCTTTGCGTCCCAGAAACAGCACAACAAAACCTTTTGTGAGTGACGATCAGATTTCGGTTGGTGTGGCGGTTTTTCTCCGATAGGAAGCCAGTAGGCTAAACGCGTTCTGTTATCATACAAGACCCAGCTTTCATCTCCCGTCACAAGATCTTCTAAAAACTCCTTGCGATGGTGGCGAAGCAGGAGAGACTGTCAGATGGTCACGCGACAGTTCTTATTGTCGTCGGTGAGACGGTGTGGTATCCATTGAGCTAGAACCTTCCTGTATCCCAAGTTGTGTAAGTGATTGACTATTGACGGTTGGGTGCAGCCAAGTTCTCTAATTGCTAGCTCGTGCGTACTTGCTTCCGGTTTTTCTTTGATGCAGCGGAGTAATGCTTCATCATCGATGGTCGACGGTCGTCCGGAACGTTCCTTATCTTCAAGGCTTGTGTCTCCAGATTTAAAACGATTGAACCAACGCTGGACTGTTCGATGAGAAACTACGTTCTCGCTGAATGCATCCTGTATATTTTTAGCAGTTGTGCTTGCGTTCGTGCCGCGCCGCCACTCGTAAAAAATGATCGCTCGAAGTTGCTCCTGCGAGA
>OX101793.1:17221538-17516538 GCA_944452715.1 Ophion slaviceki | reverse complement strand
TATATATATATACACAAATATATGTTCGTACGTACGGTGTGTGCGTTCATGGAATGCGCGCGGCGGAAACCGGGCAGGATCGGAATCGGGATCGAGGGGCCTCCGATACGACTGTACCCAACCCCCATACGCATTTTTCTATCTACCTGTATAAGTATTCTAGTTGCCTATATATATATATATATATATATATATATATATATATATATATATATATATATATATATATATATATATAGGGTGTCCCTCTTATCTCTGCCACCCGAAATAACTCGGTAATTATCGACGTCAGAAGAAAATGTTCCAGACAAAAGTTGTACGGTGTGAAGGGGGCCATCAAATGCGACCAATTTTTTTTTATTTCGGTGATGGCGTTGACGCACAGTGAAGGTCACCTTCACTTTTTTAAATGGAACGGTATATTTTTTTTCAACCATCTTGTGGAGCACCTCAAGCCGTATAAAAAACATTTGGGGCTCAAAGTCGTTCAAGGTCATTCAAGGTCACCTATTAAAATAAAATACTAATCTAAATATCTCGGATCGCTACGAAATATTTGGTAGAGATCGGAGATATTTAGATTTGTATAATCGATACTTACCTTGAATGACCTTGAACGGCTTTGACCCTCCCATGTTTTTTACGCGGCTTGAGGTGCTCCACAAGATGGTTGAAAAAAAAATGTACCGTTCTAGTTGAAAAAGTGGAGGTAACTGTGAATCACCTGTGACTGTGCGCCTCCACCGAAATAAAAAAAAATGGATCGCATCTGATGGCCCCTTTCACACCGTACAATCTTTGTTTGGACATTTTTTTGTGACGTCGATAATTACCGATTTATTTCGGGTGGCAGATATAAAAGGGACACCCTGTATATGAGATGCTCATACAGGCTGCACCAAAACTCGTAATTATTATTGTGACAACAAAGGCGATAATAATAAAAAATAATAAACGATTAAGGGGGGAAATCCCCTCAGACAATCGAAAAGCGAATTTTCAACATTTTTCTATGTCGAAACTATTTATTCTACATGATTGAAATTTTGCGTACATACTATTACATCTTTTGGTTATTCTTTAGATACGTGACTTTTCCGGAAACATTTTTTAAGACGATATTTTATTGCGATATAAATTTTTTTTATTACGATAATAATAACAAATAATAAACGATCAAGGCGGAAAATCCCCTTAGACAGTCAAAAAGCGAATTTTCAACATTGTTCTGAGTCGAAACTATTTATTCTACATAATTGAAATTTTGCGTATATACTATTACATATTTTGGTAATTCTTCAGATAAGTGACTTTTCCGAAAACATTTTTTTGCTATTTTCTCATTCATTGGGTTATGAATGATTATATTCAGTCGAGGGAAGCTGATATTTTCATTAGCAAATTTTTTACGTGGGAAAAATGGTTCAAAATGATTTCAAATTAAAAAAAAAAACCCAACTAACCCAATATAGACGTCGAAATGTTCCAAAATGCCCTATTTTATCGCGTGTTTCCGCGACCTTCAAAACGCCATAATTTTTTAGGGAGGGGGGGATTTCAGCTTCCCCGACTGAATATCATAATTTATAACCCAATAAATGAGAAAATAGGAAAAAAAAATAAATTTCAGGCTGATTTTTCAGAAAAGTCACTTATCTAAAGAATTACTCATCTTTTCATTTTCCAAATGTTTTTTTTTTTATTTAAAAATGGCGGCTGAACGATACTTGCTCCAGAGACGGGGTTGCCGCCTGAGTTGTTCCACGGCGTGCAACCTAGTGTCTGGTGTATTGATGTGAAACATCCGAGCGAAGGAGTTTTGGATTTATAAGACATACACGCTCTATGTGAACCTAAAAAATCCAAAGAAAAGTGGAAACTCGAAAATTGGTAGCTGTTTTTGAGAATATTTTATTTTAAATGAAATTTTTACCATGGTATTCGTTGATGAAAATTTAGTTTCATGAAAAATAAACTTCAGGGAACTTAAGGTTCACATAAACGGCAATTACGTTATCTAACAGTGCGCAAAATTTGGTAATGATCGGTCGGTTAGTTTTTCAGTTCTCTTGTACGAGGTTCATGAGCAAGTCGTTTTCAGGAAAACGCGTTTAAAGTTTCAAGACTCAAACATTTTGAAACTAAATGACCTACCGATTAATCCGCGATTCCGGGGCCGTGGGGCGATCCTGCAGCTTCCTCGCGGAGTTCATTTTCGGTCATAAGCTCTTCTCAACGTTATAAAGGGATCGCCGCCCACCTTGACAATATTAAAAAAAATTATAAGCTCTGTATATTATTGAAACAACGGTGATAATGATAACGATAACAAAATCTATATATTTATACATCATAATAATGGTACGAATAAATGATACATTATATATATATATATATATATATATATATATATATATATATATATATATATATTAGGGTGGCCCTTGATATGGGTAAAAAAAAAAATTGATCGCGCCGCCCTCTAAGACGGTTTCAAACAATAAAAAAAAAATCTACGCGAAGTCCCAGCTATGTCCGTTAAGAGGAAGGCGTGCCTGTAAGCATGAACTTAAATTTAAATATCCATTTTTCTTCATGATTGGAGAAATTTCGATTTTTTAAATCTAGTTTATTTGTCAATTTTTTTTTACTTTCCGAAGCTATTTTATATTGGTATTCAATAAACAGATCAAACAATAAGGTCCTCCATACTAGATTTGATGAGCGTTCAGTTTTACCATCCTATTATTTTGGAACAATAGTTCGATTTAGCTGCTGTCGAAGGCTTTTAATCACATCAAAATAAAACTTTAAATTTACATCTTATCCGAAAAGTCTATTAAGTACAAAGGATATAAATTCACGATATACCATTCACATCGAACTTCCGGATTGGCCAGAATTGTTTTTTTTTAAATTTTGTTAGACATATTCCTTGTGTGCTGAGATACAAACATATTAATATTTCACTGAGATCAGACTTCCAGTGCTGTGGATAAAGAATGTATTTGAAAATTACTTTCGCAAAAATCCATAGGGACATTTTAAACTTGGCAGGATTTTAAACTTGGCGAGCTTGTTCGTTTTATTGAAAACAAAGAAATTATTTATTCGCACAAGTCATCCATTTGGTCGGAAAAAATATAATGTTTAAAAAATGTACACATAAGATATCGATACTAGTTCGTTCGGTACGAATTTATTTATTTAAACCACAGAAATATCGTGTTGAAAAATTGACAAATAAACTAGATTTTAAAAATCGTAATTTCTCCAATCATGAAGAAAAATTGATATTTAAATTTAAGTTCATGCTTACAGGCACGCCTTCCTCTTAACGGACATAGCTGGGGCTTCGCGTAGATTTTTTTGTATTATTTGGAACCGTTTAGGAGGGTGGCGCGATCAATTTTTTTTTACCCATATCAAGGGCCACCCGAATATATATATATATAATGTATCATTCATTCTTACCATTATTATGATGTATAAATCTATAGATTTTGTTATCGTTATCATCAATATCATCAATGTCAATTATATATATATAATGTCAATTATTTTAAAAATGAATAAGTACATTCTCAATTTCGTTTCGCCAAATATCGCGAGTATTTTTTGCCCGCAGTTATTCCTCTGCCCCCCCCCCCCCCCTCCTCCACCAGTTGTAAGGATCTCAGAGATCGCGATGACGAAAGCATTGATTTATGTTTTTTTAACGCAACGAGGCCAGCGGCTATGAATTTACGAAAAATTATCCGGCAGCACACTTGATCCACTCAAATTTTCATAATTTGCGCGAGCTGACACGCGGAACGGAGGAGACGTTTCGCAAATGCAAAGGTTCCTGTCGCGCCCACGCACTCCTCGGACGTTACCGGTTTTGGTACAATCTGTATACGTGTATTTACGTATCTATCATTTTTTGTACTGTAGCGTGTACATATATATACACACACACATAACCATTACATACATGTATAGAGCATGGAAGCGTGCGTATATTGTATGTGTACAAAGGACGAGCAGTGGAGGGCTTTATGCATGCTTACCCGACGGGGTTTGAAGGCAACTCAAGGCAAACGACCGCTCTGCCCGGCTTCGTCGCTCTCTCGATTTTCTCGATATACCCTCTCTCTCTTACGCCATCTCTTTCTCTCTCTCTCTCTCTCTCTCTCTCTCTCTCTCTCTCTCTCTCTCTCTCTCTCTCTCTCTCTCTCTTCTTCCTCATCGTTCTTGCGGATCCGGCGAGTAGAGATACAAAATCGCACCAGAGAACGAGACGACCGACGAGGCACGAGCTGGCTTAGAGAGTGCTATACGAGGGTGGGGTGAAAAGTTTCCGGCCTGACCAAGAAAAACGATATTTAAAAAATTTTTTTGCTTTATTTTTCAACATAATCTCCATCAACACTGATACATTTCTCATAACTCTCGCATCCCAAAAAACAGTAGCCATAACCTTGTTTGCCGATAAAATTGTTTTTGCCTTCTTTGGGGTTGGTTCCCCTTTTCCAACCCACTGTTTTGACTGTTCTTTACTTTCAGGAGTGTAGTGGTGGACTCATGTCTCATCAACAGTTATGAATCGACGCAAAAATTCGTCTGGATTACGTCTATACAGCGCCAAATTGTCGGTAGCGTCGAGCGTTAGCAAACGCTCGATTGGTCGAGCGTTAGCAAACGCGGCACCCACCTTGCACACAGCTTTTCCATGTTCAAATGGTTGTGCAAAATATTTCGCACACGTTCAGCTGACATCCTACAGGTCTCAGCTATCTCATGCACTTTCAACCTGCGGTCTTCCAACACTATTTTATGGATTTTTTCAATCATCTCTGAAGTTGTGACTTCGACGGGCCGTCCTGAGCGAAGCTCGTCAGAGGTTCTCACACGACCAATTTTAAATTCAGAAACCCACTGATTAATAGTTGAATATGATGGGGAGGAGTCTCCTAGTGCTGAATCCATCTCTTCTTTTATTTGTTTTGGTGTAAAACCTTTCAAATGGAAGTATTTGATGACAGCGCGTTTTTCCAATTTTTCCATTTTTACGAAAACAACGGAAGCGTCTCGCGCAATGTGCTCTCAAACGCAAACTAACGTAGCGATTGGGCTGAAACTGTACATACGAGCTCGGTAGGAATGGTACTGTAGGACGCCGCTCCAAAACTAGACCTAGTGGCACCATCTCTTGGTCAGGCCGGAAACTTTTCACCCCACCCTCGTATATATATAGAGCCTAGAAAGTGTATCTACACATAATAGTCGAGTAAAAGACACGAAAACCCAGCGCTTTTTAGCGTACATGAATTTTTGACTGAAGGTAGATGGTTGCATATTAAAAGTACACCCAATAAAATGTTGCCCCTCAACTCGCCCCAACCCTAAGAAATAGGGGTTGAAAACTTAAAAATCGCCGTATCTAGATAATTAATAGCGCGATGAAAAAATGTTTGAAACAAAAGTTGTTTGGAATAATGAAATACGTATAATGTTATCTGAGCTCCAATGCCCTATATTTGAAAATAGCGGCACAAAAACACGAGAGCACCACGGACCCAGACAAGGACTCAGAAAAAAGATTTATTAAGGACAGAGAAGTTTGTCTCCCGGCGAATAAGTTTTCTTATTCGTATGTCGGCCTACTACGATTTTATTGACAGCTACGAGTTTTTTTTAAGTTTATGTTTAAAATTTACTAAGCATTTTTCTTAACATCTGATAGGATATATAGGTGTTTTATATCCGACAAATAGAGTTTTTCTTAACATCTAATAGAATTCTTCATAATCCCCCAGCTGGTTTTTTTCGAGGAATTGTGTCATTTCGTTCGTCATTATTTTCTCACTCGAACGATTTTTTCTCACTTTATATTCTTACTTACACTTAAATCATTCCTCACTTTCGAGTTTTTCACTTCCGAAACGTAACATTGGCACTTGTGCCAAAAGCATTGACATAGGAAGAAGCTACATGGTAAGCGTATGCGTGAGCTACATCTGGCGAGTGGCTTGCTGTCGGGCCCGTCGCGTTGAAGGGCAAAGTGCGCATGCGTGCATTAGTATCGTAGTCGCGAAATAAGAGGTTTTCGTGATTGGAAAGTAGTCTTTATTTGATTTGAGGAAATATTTATTCAAATGTTCTATTTTAAGTATGGCTTTTTATTGATGTGAAAAATGGGCACGTAAAAAAACATATTTGGTGACGCCGAATCAATGCTGTAGTTACAATCACGTAAAAACTGTCTCCATACGAGTAAACATTTATTAATTTCTAATAAATTATGTTCTAATGTGCCAATTTATTAGAACATAGTAAATATTTTTTCTGAGTGAGGACGCAGCGATATGTCTACTCCGCTCGCACACGCATCAAACCCGAATTTTCGAATCCTTTTTGTGCCGCCATTTTGGAGGATAGGGGATTGGACGTCGGATAACTTTATACGATTATTATTATTCCAAACAACTTTTGTTTGAAATCTTTTTTGATAGGGCTATTAATTATCGCGATACAGCGGTTTTTAAGTTTTCAACCCCTATTTCTGAAGGTTGCGGTGAGTTGAGGGGCGACATTTTATTGGGCTTACTTTCAGTATGCAACCATGTACCTTCAGTCGAAAATTCATATTCTACACTGAGAAAAAAAACCAATTGAATCAAAGAAATGTATTGGTTGATCCAAATAAATGTGCTGCTGCGGAGTGCCACCGATATATGAGATTGTTTCAATACTATAAAATATTGGAAAATGTGATTGATTTAAATAACGTATCATTTTATTTTAAAAAGCTCTTCTGTTCTCTGAATATCTACATTATCCTTCAAATAAAAGTATATTCTATTGACATCATTCTATATACAATCCGGAGATGTATTGGATGAAATAATTAACGGCGACTTTGTCCTTCGAGTGCCATATTTCAGGTGTTTACATTTTATTCATTTTTTTAAAGAAACGAGTAAAGCTTTTTGAGTGCGGTTTTTTTCTTGCTTTTATTCATGATATACAGAACGTTAAAAAAAAAACTTGTTGTTGCTACAAACATTGCTACAAACATTTTTTAATTCGTACAAAAATATAATCAATAGAATTAATTATTTGTTTACTACATCGAAACGAATATGCCATGGGACGCAAGTTTTTCAATTTGTTTTAAATCTTAAATAAAAAGTGAGCATTATAATGATGATCCACGATAATAGCGGAGAGAATATCAGATATCCAATGGAAAATCCATGGAGAGAGTATCAGATATTCAACTGATTAGAACAGATACTGCACTTTGATCTTAGCCACAGGCCAAGAAGCGATACTCTTTAGAGTTTCTCCGGCGTTTAACAAGGGGACAGTACGGCAGTCGGATTTTTGTAATTTTTCGTACTCATGGTACGCGAAGTTCAGAGCTCGAATATTAATATCCCAAAGCAGTTCGACGCCATATTCAAAAATTTTCGAGAAAATTGACTTTGAAGTTTTCGAGCGCACTCTTATCCCACAAAGATGCAACGATATTCGAACCGGGCTCGTGGCGTACCCGGTAGCGCTCGAGTCTGGTAATCGCGGGGTCGCTGGTTCGAGTCTCACTTCGAAATTTTGTTTTTTTTTTTTCATTCTTTTTTTAATTCGCATACCTCCGTCATTTAAATATCCCGATAAATTTTTTTTGTATATAATCACGTATTATTATATATAATTAATATAATATATCTATAGGGGAGACCGGGGCAAAATGGTATAGCGGGGCATAATGGGACGGGGGCAAAATGGGACCGGGGCAAAACGGGTTTGGGGCAAAATGGAATAGTGAAAATCAACACTGCTGGAAAATACGTCATTGGGGCAAAACGGGACTGGGCCAAAATGGGCCGGAGAAAATCAGGCTCCTCAGAAAGAGGCGGTTGGGGCAAAACGGAATCGGGGCAAAATGGGACAGTGGAATAATTCGATGCAGAAACGAAAGAAATGCAGGGGTAAAAAACGAGGGGTAATAAATGAGTGAAAACAGGTTTTATTGAATGTTACACGATATTTGGGTCACACTCTACTTACGATACTATAATTTAACGGTGGCAGCGTTTAATTTTTATTGCTTGTTTAACTAAGCTAATTTTTATCGGCACAATTGTCGCAAACGGACTCGATTAAGTTATCGTCAGCATGGGCACATGAATAGTGGGCCCATTTGTTATTAAAGTTTGTTAAACAATTACTTTTGATTCTGCGCTCAGAACTGTACCAAACTTGACGTAAATTGTTATTTGAGCCTTCTGATTCGATTGGTACAATTTCTTTGTCGTTATTAATTATTTAAATAATGAAGTAATTTTTATAATCTGACGCGTGCAATTTATGTTTTTTTTTTGTTTTTATCTTTCTTTGTTTTTTTTTTTTTTTATTTGTTTTCTGCCAACTGCACGTTACTGATACTGATTTTCAAGCCATTGATGAAAATCTAACTCTTGTCAATTTTTACGTAAATTGTTTTATGAAACTAGGACCGCCGCTCCCCATGAAATCGACGGATATGTGTCGACAAATATATCGGTCAGTCCGTATTATCTGCGTATATGTGGACTGAAACGAACCACAAGCACCATTTAGATTAGATTATATTTCAACAGCTCTTTCATAGAGCCGAAGCATGAATTTTCCTGTCATCCCATTTTGCCCCAAATTCAGCGGGCAGCGACACTTCATTTTTGTGTGTCCCATTTTGCCCCTATCCCATTTTGCCCCAAATCAAGCACCAAGAAACTTCATTTTTTGCTATCCCATTATGCCCCGATCCCATTATGCCCCAGTGCCGTTTTGCCCCGGTACCGTTTTGCCCCGCTATACCATTTTGCCCCGGTCTCCCCTATATGTTTATATATGGACAAAATCCATATATAGTTATTTATGTACAAAATTCATTATAGTTATACATAATTATATATTTTCTCATATATGATCATATATTATTTATATATAACAATAGGTGATTGTTTATAAAAAAATAAATAAATAATCCCGGGATAAAAATCATAAAATCTATGCTAATTCACATATATGTAATCATAATTGTCAATGATAAATGCGTCTTATTTTTGATTATCTCTTGCTTGAAATTGCGAATAGGCGGCGTAAAAATATCCAGTAATAATATTTACATAAACTCCCTTGTAGATTAATAGGAATATAAATAGAAGAATAAATGTTGAAATTTGCAAACTCTTTGATCGCAAAACTTTGCGATCAAAGAGAAATCTTCATGAACGTGAATGAAGTTTGTTTTCCGATCGATGTATTGAAAAAAAATTGCGAATGTAACAATGCAGCGTTTGTACGGTGTGCGAGATGCCGTGAAAATGACTGTTTTCCTTGTTTTTACGATGGTTATCACTCTGGCTCGTGTAACATTACACCCGATGTATAAAACAAACGAATACAGACCGAATAATAAAGTATTCAATTCTTTACCCGACGTTTTTCATTTTCATCCTAAAAATGTTGTTGGTTATAAATATTGATACTTGAAAATGTATGTTTATAATCAAGAAATAATTAAAAATATGACTTGCGTTTTTTCATTTAAAAAAAAATGAAAAAAAAAAAAAAAAAAAAAAAAAATCGAAGTGAGACTCGAACCAGCGACCCCGCGATTACTAGACTCGAGCGCTACCGGGTACGCCACGAGCCCGGTTCGAATATCGTTGCATCTTTGTGGGATAAGAGTGCGCTCGAAAACTTCAAAGTCAATTTTCTCGAAAATTTCTGAATATGGCGTCGAACTACTTTGGGATATTAATATTCGAGCTCTGAACTTCGCGTACCATGAGTACGAAAAATTACAAAAATCCGACTGCCGTACTGTCCCCTTGTAAGTAGATTTTCAGTTCGCGATACGCTCATGAGAAAAGAGCGCGCGTGCGGCCTCTAGCGGTGACTCCGAGAACTACGGGTTTCCTCACACCTACAATTTCGGTGGCGCTCGGCCGTGATTCGGTTGAATTTTTCAACCAAATGTGCAAAAAACAAATTTTACTTTCGCATAATTTTTTAACCAATTCAGACATTCGCTTAATATTTTTCAATCAAAATAAAATATTAATATGTTAACGAATAATGTACTTAAAATCAATATCGGATATGGTGAAAACAATAAAATAACATATTTACTCAATAGAAATTTTATTTGAATCAAACGAGCAAAATCCAATTTTTCTCATATACTCGAATCAACAATATTCGTGTTATGAAATGAAACGCTTTTTTCGTTCGTTGCAGAAATTGCATTCAAAACTGTATAATTTGTATGCGATAATTTTTTAGATAGTTACAATAATATATTGTTCTCGGCTAACAATATATCTTTTGAATGAAAAAAAAAACTTTTAATTTTATCATGTTATCGAAGTCAATAGCGTTTTGTTTGGACTGATAAATTCGATTATTCACACCAACCATTTTACAATTGAATCAACAAAATTTCATTCAATAACACCAATGATATTGGGTCAATGATTTTCTTTTCTCAGTGTACGCTAAAAAGTGGTGGGTTTTCGTCTCTTTCACTGGACTATGAAGAAGGTAGAGTACGAAAGGACTTGATGAAAAAAGAGAGAGAAAGGGAGAGAGATTGATGCAGATTTTCGTTTTATTTTTCATCCATGGTATCGCAGTTCTAGCCTCAATTATTCGGGTTTGCGTTTCCCTCTCGCTATCGACGGAATATCTTTTGTCGCTCTTCCTCCTCCTCCTCTCATCCTTATTCATCATGTCGTGAATTTTCTTCTTGCAAAAATGCAAACACTCAATCCGTATCCCGAGGACGTCGAAAAAACGTCTTCCAGATCGAATCGCCCTATTTAACTGGCCTTTTTATTCGGGCCCCTCCGATTTCCCGAAATATTTAAGTCGATGTCGAAAAGCCGGAGTCGACGCCGCGCTGCGAAAGGAGAGAGTGAGAATTCTAGAAGTTTTGCGCCATCGTGCACAAAACGGCAGCGCGACGCTGAGGAATGCGAGCACCATCTCGCGCTAGCAGCGGGTCTCTTTACGCAGAACACTGATGGCAAAATTACCCGGGGCGCGTCCAACCGTTTTTCAACGCCCGATTAGGCGTACGAGAGTCGCGCGCGAGGTACGCGGGTTTGCGCGATCATTCGGGGTAACTCCGAACTGTACGAGGTACTCGGTTGTACGGGGTTGAAGTTTGCATCGTTGGAATGCAACGAAACTTCTTCTTAACGCGTTACCCCCACTTGTAGCGCAAAAAAGGCCTTTTTCATGAATTTTTTTGAAGAAAACTACAAAACTTTTTTAATCGATCAATATACCATCTTAAAGAACACATCTTGAAGAACTTTCAGTAATTTTTTTATTGAAAAATATTACATTGTTTAGTGGCAAATGGCCGTCAATGAAATAATGTTTTTATATACACGGTTTGCGGTGACCAACATTGCGGCGAAGTGGATCATCTGAAAAAAAATGCGGATGGATTTAGTCAAGTATAAGTATAAACTAGTCTTTAATCGAAGGATTTTAAAAAATATTCATTTTTCACAAAATGGCGGACAGTCAAAGTTAGTGGTTCGATTTTAACGAAAAAAAACGGCCGTTTTTTGGCTATAAAACAGCCATTTTTTTTCGAAAAAAAAATCGAACGATTAAAGACTACATTTTTATGTATTAAGTAAGCCTGCAAAATTTCAAGAAGATCGGTTCATTAGTGTTCGAGTAATCTTGGTCACCGACTTCAGAAATGCCATTTTGAGAAAAACGCGTTTAAAGTTTCAATTTCAGTTTACACGAAGAAAATATTTTTTTTTTGTAAACTTACATAGAGTCATCTATTTCGGGCCCATACAGAAGTATGGGCCCGGATACTTATACTTGAAAAAAATGCAATAAAAACATTCGATTTTTTCAAAATCGCAAGGTGGGGTAACCCCTTAAGGCGTTAGGCCACAGCAACGGGTATAAAATCATGTGCGAATTTAACAATTTTTTTTCTTATGAAAAAGCTATTCACTCCCAAAATTAATTACACGTCTATTTAGTATGAATATTGAGCTGTTAGAAAATATTTTTTTTGATGTATAAAACGGCCGACTACTAATATTTTCTTTTATCTTTTTTGTAGGCGCTCCGCGGCGTGACATTGAGCATCCACAATTTTTTACCTAGAACAAAAATTCTCGTCAATCTACATTAGAATACCTAGAGAAGTACGTACGGAATTTAAAAAATATTGTTTTATTCTAAAATTGTAGGTATTTGAACTTAAGAAATGAATTTTCAGTGAAAAATTTCGTTATAACTGCTCATAAACCGCTCATAAAATAAAAAGTTTTCGATCAATCCGAAATTCCGTACGTACTTCTCTGCGAAATGCAATTAGGAACATAACTTTCAAATTTGAAGTAAATCGAGTGGAAATTGTTGAAGTTATTTGTCACGCCAATTGGAAAAAAGCTGTTTCGAGAAGTTTCGAGTAGTCGGCCATTTTGTACATCGAAAAAAAAATTATATGTATTTTCTAACGGCTTGATATTCATACTAAATAGATGTGTAATTAATTTTATGAGTGGGGATATAAACTGGAATATGGGGTATGTATCAAGGGGGAAGAACCCTGTACAGCTGGAAGTTAAAAAAAAATATGAGTGAATCACTTTTTCATGCGCAAAAAAAAATTGTTAAATTCGCACATGATTTTATACCCGTTTCTGTGGCCTAACGCCTCAATTCATCACTTCCATTATTGTACAAAATCATATTTTGCTTATTTAGGTTGTAGATCGGTAAAAGAAAGTTTGAGATAAATTTGCATGATTTTCGTAGCTTTCTTTCGGAAAGAAATTTGGGCGATAAAAAAAAATTCATTTTCATTGCTGCAACGATGCAAACTTTAACGCCATTTGGTTGAGGGGTCTGCGTAAGGTTGAAATTGGACAAATACCATTTTTGAGATTGCATTCTTTTGTGATAATTTCAAAAGTGACCGAGCGATGAGAATTTTTCTGAGGATCTTAACTTCAAATTGCGATTTGGTTTTTGTGATGATTTATAAAAATTGATCAAGTGATGAGGGTTTTTGGGAAGGGCCCACTGCGCCTGACATTAGAAAAATCCAATTGTTGAGATGCCATTTTTTTTTGTAACCGAGAATCTTAACATCAATTTGCGATATGAATTTTGTGATGATTTCAAAATTGGCCGAGTGATGAAGATTTTTGGGAAGGACCCATTGCGCCTGACATTGGAAAAATACAATTTTTGGGATTCTATTTTTTTTTTGTAACCGACAATCTTAACATCAATTTGCGATATGAATTTTGTGATGATTTCAAAATTGACCGAGTGATGAGGATTTTTGGGAAGGACCCACTGCGCTTGAAATTGGAAAAATACTATTTTTGGGATATCATTGTTTTTGTAACCGAGCATTTTAACGTCAATTTGCGATATGGATTTTGTGATAATTTCAAAATTGACCGAGTGATGAGGATTTTTGTGAAGGGCGCTTGAAATTGGAAAAATACAATTTTCGCGATTGCATTTTTTTTTGTAACCGAGAATCTTAACATCAATTTGTGATGTAGATTTTGTGATAATTCAAAAATTGACCGAGTGATGAGGATTTTTGTGAATGGTCCACTGCGCTACAGCGAACCGTCGAGCTACGAGTTACCCTTTATTCTTTTGCGTTTTTCTCAAACACCATGTTTTAGGATACAGTGTAAGTAGTATCTCAAAATATTTTGGTCAGATTCACTTCAAATGTGGACCGAGCATAGTTCATTTTTTAATAACGAATGGTTAAAGTTGTTTGCTCGAAAATCGAACTTTTTTTTTTATAGCTTAGCATTTTCGTAATATTCAAAATTTGAAAAAAGTCTCCGGTCATCGAAAGTTTTATTATCATACTAAAAGTATTTTTTTTTTATTTTTCATGAGCCTCGTTTCAGAACCACCTCCACCGATTGGCCATGAAGCAACGGCGGCACGTTGTTCAAATAATTATAACTTCATTATTTATCGATCGAGAAAAAAATTACATTTTAGACGTTGCAAGGTCCAGCAAACCCCTTAACGCGGAAGATCGCAACAGCTGCGTTGCAATTAAATGTACTCACGTCATACGTTTATCATAAAATCCAAAGTTACTATAAAAAATATCCTCCATGCGAAAATTAAGTCCGTCTCGAAGGGATCAAAGTAGAGATAAAAAATTGCTTTCCACGCCCCGAAATGCTTTTATTTCTCAACCCTCGCCTAGAACTCGATATGTAGTTAATCATCGACTTCTTATCGCCCGCAGAGATCACTCGTAATTCCTCGTATGATTTATCGTCAGATTATTCCGGTATCTATTTACGAGGCAAATTGTTTCAATTGACGATGACTATAGAACAAAAAAGAAAAGAATTTCTGAAGGAAAAAATCAAAGCGAGAAAATTGGACGTATACATCCATATATTTTTCGCCCTCCTTCCCCTCCGCTCTCTTCCTCTGCCAATAAATACACTGCGTGCAGTATACTTCTTCGTTAATCGATTATCCCGAATGACACATGTCGGTTGCACATACATAGGTTTTGTTATAACACCACGCCTCGAATTCATATCTCTCCATCCATCGCTTTTGCAGCTATATGTACAGTAGAGCGTCGATTATTCGAATCAATTGGGACCGGGCGTCTTTCGGATAATCGAAAATTCGGATAACCGAACAGCAACATTTCAGGGGCGAAAAAAACGTTGATTCTTTCAATATGATAAAATATATATATTCAAAAATACAATGAACATTAATATGTTAATAATACAAGTACACTGAGAAAAAAAATCATTGATCCAATATCATTGGTGTTATTAAATGAAATTTCGTTGATTCAATCGTAAAATTGTTGGTGTAAATAATTGGATTCATTAGTCCAAACAAAACGCTATTGATTTTAATAACATGATAAAATTAAAAGCTTTGTTTTCATTTAAAAGATATATTGTTAGCCGAGAACAATATGTTATTGAAACTATCTAAAAAATTATCGCAAACAAATGATATAGTTTTGAATGCATTTTCTGCAACGAACAAAAAAAGCGTTTCAATTCATAACATGAATATTGTTGATTCAAGTACATAAGAAAAATTGAATATCGCTCGTGTGATTCAGATAAAATTTCTATTGAGTAAATATGTTATTTTATTTTTTTCACCATATCCGATATTGATTTCCAAGTACGTTATTCGTTAAAATATTAATATTTTATTTTGATTGAAAAATATTAAGCAAATGTGTGAATTGGTTAAAAAATTATGCGAAAATAAAATTTGTTTCTTGCGCATTTGGTTGAAAAAATTCAACCATAGCATGGCCGAGCGCCACCGAAATTATAGGCGTGAGGAAACCCGTAGTTCTCGGAGTAACCGCTAGAAGCCGCACGCGCGCTCGTGTGTCATAAGCGTAGCGCGAACCGAAAATCTCCTCAAACGCCGGAGACACTCTAAAGAGTATCGCTTCTTGGCCTGTGGCTAAGGTCAAAGTGTAGTATCTGTTCTTATCAGTTGAATATCTGATATTCTCTTTATGGATATTTCATTGGATATTTGATATTTTCTCCACTATTATAGTGGATGATCATGCTAATGTTCACTTTTTATTTAAGGTTTCAAACAAATTGAAAAATCTACGTCCCATGGCATATTCGTTTCGATGCAGTAAAGGAATAATTAATTATATTGATTATATTTTTGTACGAAATAAAAAATGTTGTAGCAACTGCTTAAGGGAGACTTTGTCCTTGAAATTTTCAAAAAATCACTTAATATGACCACCAAAAATTTAGAAATTAAAAAAAAAAAATATCAAAGACCGTTGGGGGGAGGATTTGATGATACTTTGACTAAATTTTAAGGGAGACTTTGTCCTTGAAATTTTCAAAAAATCAATTTGAGCTCAACATGAGCAGCTAGAAGAAGAGGAGGGATGCCTCTATGGACCAGGCATTGCCGATTAGCGGTAATTATAAACACATTTGTGTAAACACATTACAAAACTTTAAACTCGTTTTTCTCGAAAACACGTTTTTAAAAATGGCTGACATTCTCCTGACCGCTGTAATTAACATATCGACCTGAAATTTGGAGAGCATACTCAGAAAATATGTCTTCACGGAATGACGGATCGTTTTTTCGATAGATACATTTTTGCATTTATTATTTATCTTTTTATGCGAAAAAACGCGAAAATTCGATTTTTTTTAAATTGCCGCCATTTTCCGAAATTTGTACTAAACGAAAAACCCATCCGTCATTCCATGACCAAAGGGTCACAGATTGATAATATGCTTTGAATTTGTGTTTCAGATCAACAAAGGGGCAGTGATGTCAGCCGTTTACCTCCCGCGATTTGAGGACCTGTTTTCGCGGCGCTGCAGCGGCCGCCATTTTGGTTTTTTTTTTCAAAAATAAAATTTTTTTTAACGTTCTGTATATCATGAATAAAAGCAAGAAAAAAACTGCACTCAAAAAGCTTTACTCGTTTCCTTTAAAAAAAATAAAATGTAAACACCTGAAATATGGCACTCCAAGGACAAAGTCTCCGTTAATTATTTCATCCAATACATCTCCAGATTGTATATAGAATGATTTCAATAGAATATAATTTTATTTGAAGGATAATGTAGATATTCAGAGAACAGAAGAGTTTTTTCAAATAAAATAATATGTTATTTAAATCAATCACATTTACCGAAATTTTATAGTATAGTAACAACCCGAGTAGAAATATTGTCAGGCTGGCCTGATATTTGATCTGCGCCTGATCAGCTTGTAGTACAAAGGCCTTACTTAAGTTTGCCTTAATTTGCCTGATCAAGCTGGGGTCAGGCGGTGGTCGAGCAACCGGACTTACGGCTTACTTCAATTCGCCTGACCCGGCTAGCTTCAGGCGATGTCAAGCAACTGGACTTACGGCTTACTTCAATTCGCCTGATCCAGCTAACTTCAAGCAATCATCATGTAACTGGACTTCTACAGTTTGGCGCTAAAAACGTGCCTAACCTCATCTTGTCAAATGATACACAGACACGAGAGAAGCACGAGACATATTATTAATCACTTTATACATTTTTACAAATAACGTGTACGTTGTGAATAAGATGGACAAATACAATCGGAAGATTGTGCAACGACTGTGTCTGCGTGAATAGCGGGCTCTAAATAAGGGAAAAAACGAAGAAATAATACAGCAGCAGGTTAGTACAACAATTAATTTTTTTCAAAGACTTACAATTCTTAAATCTATAAATATAAATTGGATTAAATCTGACTGTAAATTGACCATACGCCAAATTATATATGCATTGGTTGAAATATTTATTATGATACATTTGACAGATCCGGAACAGATCCTCTCAGCGAGGAACAACTCGAAATTCCTGAGGATTGGCATGTGTTGGCGCTACCACTATGTTAGTAGATTTATATTTGTTTTGTGTATCGCTTTTATTTTTCTTTACTTGGTCCGTCTCCTTTGTCAGAGGAGAAAAAGAGACAGCGTAGGCCAACCAAATTATGGTAAGCTGACAGCGTAGTTCAATCTGGTAAAGGTTTTGCCATCGGTGCTGATTAGCCCGCACAGCGTAGGCTAACCGAATAATTATAAGTTAACTGCGCAGTTCGGTTAAGTGAAAGTAATTCCATCGGTGCAAGTTAGCCCATAAGAAATGCACTTCAGATGGACATTACATTCACTGAACTGACTACGCTGTCAACTTACTATTATTTGGTTGGCCTTCGCTGTACGGGCCCGGACAGCGTAGGCTAACCGAATAATGACAAGTTGACTGCGTAGTTCAGTTAAGTGAAAGTAAGTCCATCGGTGCAAGTTAGCCCATAAGAAATGCACTTCGGATGGACATTACATTCACTGAACTGCACTACGCTGTCAACTCACCATTACTTGGTTGGTCTTCGCTGTACGGGCTCTCCTGCTTCAATTCTAATTTTCGTTAAAAAATGACCGCTTGCAGCTTTCGCAACAATTTTTTTTCTTCTTTAAAGTAGATAATTGGATAGTGAGAAAAAGGAAAAAAAATAGAGCTCAAATTTGTGCCACTCTAATAAAATAATGTGCATACCTTATATAGATATATATGTAGACATTGAATTCTAAGTGGGATACACATTTTCGTATTTTTCAGTGGCTGTCATTTCGAAATATAGGGAACACGGAATAGAAGTTCTTTCGAAGCAAATTGGACAAGCTGTTGGAGCGGTATCAAGGCCTGATTAATTCAGCAAAAGACTGGGACAAGTTTCGAGCGTCGCGTAAAAAAACGAACAGAACGCCCAATGTAACGTTTCCTAGAAACGTCTGGTCATAAAAACGTTGAGCTCTGTTTACTTTATTCACGAAGTTTCTTAAGTTTTTGTTTAAAAAATATATTAGTTAATTTCGGGATGATAAGTGGAATATAATACAGTGATATATCTTAGTTTATTTCGAGTTTTTGTTCTATTACAAATACAAGAAAAATGATGTTTGTTTTCCAGATAGATATATGTGAAAAATATATGTGATAAATTTTATATTAAGATTAAAAAATAAACGATCAGCGTTATTTATAAAGTGGTACCTTTTTCTCTTTTGTGTATGCGTTGTATTTTTTATTTCAGAAATAAATCGGTCATCCTGAGCCGTGAAAAATCATATGATTTTTCATTTTGATCAAGCCGTGAAAAATTAAGCTCTTATCAGGCCTTAATTTTTTACGCTGATCAGGCCTTGGTCTTTTACACTGACCAGGCCTTGATTTCTTATCCTGATCAGGCCTTGATAGTTTACCCTGATCAGGCCTTGATTTTTTTACCCTGATCAGACGGAAGTCAGGGATTGTGTTTCAAAAATGATCAGGGCTTGATAAAAAATTCTGATCAAGGCCGGAAAAAGAAGTCAGGATGCCTGATCAGGTGTTTATTGTAGCTGGAGCAAGATTTCTACTCGGGAATCTCATATATCGATGGCACTCCGCAGCAGCACATTTTTTTGGATCAACCAATATATTTTTTTGATTCAATTGGTTTTTTTCTCAGTGTACATTTTTGGTTAATTGCGAATAACCATTGTATCATTTAATGATATAGAACGAAGTTAAATATGCATTTAAAAATAATCAACATTCGTACATCTGTGAGTTCTTGTCTTGTTTTTGAAAAAGTCGACGATTTTCTTCTGCTTCACAACGGAAGCTCGTTTCTTTGCCGCCAAATCTCGACTGACAGCGGAAAGCAAAGAGCGCGCGAGCGCTGACCGAGAAAGTGGAGGGGACGTACAACAATACATACGGCGTAATCGTTCGAATAATTGAGCATTCGGATGAACAAAATTGTTGTTTAGATAATTGATATTTTGGATAACCCAAATCGCCATTCGAATAATTGACGTTTTCGATGACTGACGTTTAGATAATCGACGCTCTACTGTACATGCAAAATATAAATTTATACATCAAGAGCCTCTGTACAAAACTAGATATCTATTTCCTTGTATATATATTTTTTAAATGATTCTCTCTCTCTCTTACTCCGTATCAAGTCGCACCAGCGCTGAAAAAAATCGCACCGTTACGCAATCGGCATAATTAACGAGAGGTGCACGCCCCGGAGCACGCTAGATCGAGCCACGGTGTTTAGTATGCACTAATTGGGACACGTGACCGATACGTGGTAGGCATTGTGTACGAGCATAAATCGACGAATCGGCGAGTGCAGGCGGGTGTGCGCGTTTTTGTCTCGATTTTCGCGGTAATTAAGGGGTCTTTTCACTTTAGACGCTACAAATGGGCTATTTTCATGATTTTTTAAATGTAGGTTTATTATAGGTATTGATAGGTTGATATTATATAGGTTTTTATTTATAGGTTTATATCATAGAAATTGATATAAAAATTGTTACACTTGATAAATACATTTTCGAAATACATTTAAGGCGTTACCCCCACTTGTAGCGCAAAAAAGGCCTTTTTCATGAATTGTTTTAAAGAAAACTACAAAACTTTTTTAATCGATCAATATACCATCTTAAAGAACACATCTTGAAGAACTTTCAGTAATTTTTTTATTGAAAAATATTACATTGTTTAGTGGCAAATGGCCGTAAATGAAATAATGTTCTTATATACACGGTTTGCGGTGACCAACATTGCGGCGAAGTGGATCATCTGAAAAAAAAATGCGGATGGATTTAGTCAAATATAAGTATAAACTAGTCTTTAATCGAAGGATTTTAAAAAATATTCATTTTTCACAAAATGGCGGACAGTCAAAGTTAATTGTTCGATTTTAACGAAAAAAACGACCGTTTTTTGGCTATAAAACGGCCATTTTTTTTCGAAAAAAAAATCAAACGATTAAAGACTACATTTTTATGTATTAAATAAGCCTGCAAAATTTCAAGAAGATCGGTTCATTAGTGTTTGAGTAATCTTGGTCACCGACTTCAGAAATGCCATTTTGAGAAAAACGCGTTTAAAGTTTCAATTTCAGTTTACACGAAGAAAATATTTTTTTTTTGGAAACTTACATAGAGTCATCTATTCTGGGCCCATACAGAAGTATGGGCCCGGATACTTATACTTCAAAAAAATACAATAAAAAAATCGATTTTTTCAAAATCGTAAGTGGGGTTAACCCCTTAAAAAAAATTTATTCCTTCAAGGGGCTATACCAGTGTGGCACTTAAGAAAAATCGATTTATTTGCCTTTTTCGCCAGTTTATACTTTCAAGAATATCCTGTAAAAATTTCAAGGCCGTATCTCTAATCATTTTATCTTGGAAAAATCGATAGTTAAATCTTTAAACGCGTTTTTCTCGAAATGAGATTTTTCAAATTTGCTGACATTGTAACTCAAAGAGCAACTATCCGATTGACTTGAAATTTGAACTGAGTGCTCTTGGTCTTTCAGGTCTGATACCACCAGTATCAGACTCTCGTTGTGATGTGTAATGAAAAGTGCTCATGATAACAAAACACACGAGCACAAACTCGACTGTCCTGACATATGATATTATGGAGTTCTCGAGCCACCTCCCACGTCCATCATCAGACTCTGATCATCATGTATAAAGAATTGTGCTCATAATAACAAAACCAATGAGCACAAACTCGACTGTCCTAGTATATGCTATTAAAGAGTTGCATTGTCCACTTTCCACCTCCATCATCAGACCAGCTTCACGGTACCATATTATTGCATTGTCACCGAACGCACATAAGTATGCCAAATTTCAGCTGAATCGGAAGCTAGGAGTGCTTGAAAAATGGATTACAAATTTTGAATCGAAAAGACATACAAACGAGGCAAGTTAAGGAGGTTGGAGCGTTAGTCACAATCCAAGGTTAAATTTAATAAAAAATACATGTTATTGTTTAGACTATACTGAGTCTTTACGATTTTTTTGAACTTTTTTCACCACCAAACACCAGAGGCAAAAAATAGTTTAATGTATGTAATTTAACGTGCGGTTAAATGGGCAAGACTTTTACACTAAAGGTTATGCAATTTTTTTTGTTACTTAGCACCAAGATAAACCATTTCTAATAACGAATTAACGCAAATTGAACGTTTGTAAACATTTAGAAAAAAAATCCTCATCTTGCCCATCGTAAACCATGGGCCAATAATTTCGTGACGTAAATATGAATAGGCATAATTATAATTTACTCAAAATTTCATTGTGAATTATATAAAACAATCGTTGTCGTAGTTTGTTCATAATAATCATCGATAATGTTATACTTTTTCAAGTTGGTAGTAACACAAAAGTTTTTCTATTTTGCGCAATAAAAATATTAAAATGCATAATTTTGCCCTTTAATTATATATTTGAAAAAAATAGCATATACAGAATAAATCTGTACCTCGTATGCATTTTTTTGAAGTTCATTGAAAATAAAATGTATAAACCGTCATTTGACTCAACTGAATCGCTCCAACCTCCTTAAGGCCTTTGGGCACAGTAACGGGTATAAAATCATGTGCGAATTTAACAATTTTTTTTGTATGAAAAAGTGATTCGCTCATAAAATTAATTACACATCTATTTAGTATGGAGATCAAGCTGTTAGAAAAAAAATATATATTTTTTTATGTACAAAATGGTCGACTACTAATATTTTCTTTTGTTATCTTTTTTTAGGCGCTCCGTGGCGTGACATTTAGCATCCACAATTTTTTACCTAGAACAAAAAAAAACACAAAAATTTTCGTCAATCTGCATCAGAACATCTAGAGAAGTACGTACGGAATTTAAAAAATATTGTTTTATTCGAAAGTTGTAGGTATTTTAACTCGAGAAATGAATTTTCAGTGAAAAATTTCTTTTTAACTGCTCATAAACTGCTCATAAAATGGAGTTTTCCAGTAACTTTTAAATTTGAAGTAAATCGAGTGAAAATTGTTGACGTTATTTGTCACGCCAATTGGAAAAAAGCTGTTTCGAGAACTGTCGAGTAGTCGACCATTTTGTACATCGAAAAAAAACAACAAATTTCTAACAGCTTGATATTCATACTAAACAAATATGTAATTAATTTCACTGAGTAAATTGCTTTTTCATGCAGAAAAAAATGGTTAAATTCGCACATGATTTTGTACCCGTTACTGTGGCCCACGGCCTTAAGGGGAGATATACACCTAGATGGTCGAAAAAATCGATTTAGAAGCTATGAACATTCCGTCGACCGTAGAAGACCTACACTATGGGCCTGGTATCGATGATTCCATATAAGTTGACAAATTTCATGATTTATTCATTCCCAAATTTTCAAACGCGTTTTTCTCAAAACCACGTTTTTCAAATCGATACCCAAAATTTCTCGAAAACAATGAACCGATTGCCTTGAGGTTTTTTGTGGTTATTCTATACACCATTATCTAGTACTTGTGATAGGATTTTTTTTCCGTTACTTAGTTTTTGTTTTATAGGCAAAATAATAACTAATTTTTGGCCCAAAAATCACTGTTTATGTTCAAACGTCCGCCATTTTGTCATAAATCGATATTTTCAAAATCGGCTATGACAAGTACTAGATTATAGTATCTAATTTAATAATCTTTTTGGTATTTTTTTTCAGATGATTTTTGAAGAAACGCCAGTGGTTACCGTATACGCCGATTTTTTTACGACGCTCCAAGGATCATACAATATCCTTGTATATTTTTGATATTTTTAAACAAAGAAAATTGAACATATTTATGAATGTATATACTTTTAGATAATTAAAACCCCAATCCGAAATTTCCAATAGTTTTCCTTGAAAACATTCACAAAAATGACCTTTTTTACGGCTCCTATGTGTACATCTCCCCTTAAATACAAGCTTGCAATAAAAACAGGCGAATCGCAGAAAAATCGTCAAAACGGTCGCAACCTCATCATCCTCGAAACCCTCCGCAAAAATCGTCACAATTCGGTCAATTTTGAGAATATTTACTTCGTTGCAAATTAAAGTTGAGAGCTTCCAAGATTAGCGACAAAAAATAATATTCTTCAAATTCCGAGTTTCCGCAGCCCCTCAACACTATCAGCTTTATTTCCCATTTCCGAACGAAAGGGCTTGAGGGCTGCAGGCACCTGCTATGACCGACGGATGGACACGACGAAATACCGAGGCTTCCCAGTAGCTCCATAAAGAAATGCCCCGCGAAGCGCGCTCTTTAATTGGACGAATAATAATTGAATGGGCGCGCGGCCTAAGGCTCCGATCGTCTCGAGTCCATCCTCGAGTGTGCTCCCTCCGTTGCACGTACGATGCAGCAAAAGTACGCGCGCGCGTGTGTGTAAGTGTAAAAACGGTCGCGAAGCCGCGAGGAGCACACAGTCATGAGGGTGAACGATATATATGTGTGCATGTGTGTGTGTGCCAAACTATATGTATTTTGCCTGAGTGTGTACGTACACAAACTCGTCGGCCTTGGCACTTGCGAGCGCGGTTCGCAAGGGAAGAGGGCACTGCCGCTTGTGTCTTGGCTTCTTGCTCCCTCCTGTATACATATATATTTGTACACGCCCGCACGGCAGATGGTCGAACGATCCGCCACTAATTCCCGATCGACTTTAATTTCTTTCCACGCAAAATTGCCAAAAAATCGAAATAACAATAATGCAAATTATCAATAATAAAAGCAGAACACAAATTACGATTGCCACAAGTTCGACGATCGTACTTCCTCGCTCAAGTTGTCCCTGGATTGAGTCTTCAGCTGCATATGTATAATTTATTTTATAGCGAGTCTGCACGCAGCAGGCAGCGTCGCGGGGCTCCCTCCCGACCGGGCATTCGAGTCTCCAATCTCGTCGAAGGTTGATTCTTGATTCTTTCCGGGCGTCTCTTATTTTCGCCGTGGTGAAAACATTAATTATATTATTTATTATTAAAATTATATATAAGTATGATATACTAATGTTAAATTTAAATCATATCAATATAATATTATAATTAATCGTTCGTAATTCTATTACGGATATGATCAATAAATAATGATTATTCATGAATTATTATATTATGAATGTGATCGATGAATAGTAATTAATGATTCATTATTACATTATGAATATGATTGATCAATAATAATAATGTTTTATTATATCGTATTATTTATTAATTGAATTATTGATTATTAATTATCATCCGGACTTTGTCATCCCAATGCTCTTATCAGAGAAAATATCGTATCGAAATAAACAGCCGGAGAGTAAGTTCAACGAATAAAACGACTAATTCAATAAAATCGTCTCACCAACTCAATATAAGTTTAAGGGGCTATACCAGTGTGACACTTTTAAAAAATCGATTATTTTGTGCCTTTTTCGACAGTTTATACTTTCAAGAATATCATTATCATTTATATCATTTTATCTTGCAAAAATTGATAGTTGCATCTTTAAACGCGTTTTTCTTGAAATGAAATTTTTCAAATTTGCGACATTGCAACTCAAAGAGCAATTGTCCGATTGATTTGAAATTTGAACTGACTACTCTTGAATATATATACTCTACAATGACGCAGGATATTTTTGATTGGATGAAAATTGACGATTTGGCATTGAAAAAAACGACCATTTTATAGGCAAGAAAACAGACTTTTTTTCATAACTACGCCATTTTGTTAGATTTTGATATTTTTCGAAAATCCTACGTCATTGTACAATGGAAATACCTTCCAGTTTAACAACATTCTTTCCTTTTTCGGTTTCAGCTACTCGATCGGCCGGAATCATGTCAGCAGTGGAGGAACTTTTTTTGGCGCCTTCGAAAGCAGCGCATAAGTCGCTTGGATCTCAATATTTTTCTATGAAAAAACTATCTAATACAGGTAAAATACAGCCAAATATATTCTTAATTTTTCGAAACATTTAATTGAGTACTTTTCTTCCAAAAAATTCCCGAAAATCACCCCACTGGTATAGCCCCTTAAAAAAATGTCCCATAATCATTTAAGAACCACCAATAATCACGCACTAGTTGCAAAATTGCGATACAGTGTTTCAGCCACAATCTCGCCTCGAAAGATCTTTCGCAAGGAAATAGAGGCCGCTAAATATAATTGATGGCCGCCGTACGAAGACGTGCTCATCTAAAAATTGAATAGCCCCACCGAATATGGAGCACAAGAACTATCGGATGGACTCCAATTTACAATTAGCATTATCCCGCAGTTGGCGAACGTATGAAACTTCGTCTCCTCCTCTGCCCCACGCCGCTGTACTCGTCCCTCGCACCTTCTCTTTTTTGTCCGCCTCTCGTGCCCGATATGAACGGCAGAATACTATTCTCGTAGTAAAACAGCGTATAGCTCAATATAGTCGGTCGCGAGGATGATCGCGTATGAAGTGATTTACCGAGACGAGTTGCATGAATCGGGCTCACTGCGCAGCTTCGGCGCGAGCACGTCCAAATATAGTCAAGTTTCGCGGAACGTTCTGTATATAACGCCTTTATACGCACATATATATATATATATATATATATATATATATATATATATATATATAGGGAAAAGAACTTTGGATCCGGCTGTTTTGAGGATTGTCCTCAAATTCGAATGTCTTCAAAATAACTTTTCCGATATATATATATATATATATATGTACATATGCAGCAAAACGACACGCGAGGCCTGAATGTGCAAGAGCGGGAGCGTGCGCGCGACACACTCGTTTTTCGTTTATTTCAAACTTTTTAAGGAGCGACGCGAATGCTCGCCGTGCCGACTCTGGACTTGCAAAAAAAGACAGAAACACAGCTTGGCACTGAGAATATATATGCATGTATGTGTATATATATATATCAGTTTACGCACCACCCTGTATATATATATATATATATATATATATATATATATATATATATATATATATATATATATATATACACATACAGGGTGGTGCGAAAAGTGACGCCCAAAAGAAAAATCTACATGCCTCGTATCAATACCTATTCGAATTACCTCCATGCATGTTCTGTGACCTTTTTTAGCTTTCGAGAAAAAAAAGCAAGTAAACATGTCTTTCCCAAGTTTTCCTGTAGTATTGGATTTGAGTTATTTTTCTTTTTTGTGCATGAACTTTCTTCCGACGTTTGACACGTTGATCGTTCAGGTCGGAAATTTTTGCATTTTCTCAAAGTCTACATATTGAAGAATATGTGAAAAAAATGTGAAGTGAAAATCTTGCATTCACTACGTATTAATTCGCGTTTTTCTCGAAACGACTCCTCTTGGGTTGGCCGGAATCATAACTCTAGCTATAATTGTCCGATTTTCAATTTTTTTAAACGCAAATTTCCGTCAACTTCAGTGGCTATAGTTGGGTGTAGCATTTTTTTAAATTTGGGATTTTTTAAGTCTCCGAATATAAGTAAAGATTTCGGCGGAATTAATTTTTTTTGAACACCCGCCATTACGTGATTTTTTTTCTCGATAATTGGATACGTACACCTAGAACTACGTTTATATAGATTAAAAAACTTTTTTAATTTTATCTTTCAGACCAGCCGTTGTCAAATTATCGATCTGGTCATTGGACCGCATTTTTTATACAAACGCTCCATTATACCTCAATAACGCTGTTAATTTTGGTTTTTTTTTTTCAAATAAAAATACACACGATATAAGTTTAATGTCTGCTTAATAACATACCATTTTTCAAATGCCAAATAAAATAATCTAGTAGACCAAAAAATCGGAAAAACGACCTTTTTCAGCCCGTTACAGTGATGTCCTCCCTAAAAAACCATTGAAAGTAATTTAGACTAGAATTAGTTTTTTTGTCATGTGCACTTTAGTGACTGATCTTTTTGAACCGATTTTATTCAACCTTTCTTCAAAATTTAAGGAATTTACATTAGTGATCAGTTGATCGTTTGTTTATTGCTTAAGGTAGTACGAGCGCGCAATCTTGATTTCTATACATTTTGTTCAAATTTTAACCAGACATTGTTCATATCATTATGCCAGTTTGAGTAAAATTTCAGAACAGTCGACTATTTAGATTGGGCGATCATGGGTTTTAAAATTGCAACTTTTAACACTGCACGGTCTGCATTGAAATTTAGACAGAATAATTTTTCGTAAAAAATATTTGTCGCCTATAATAAGAAGACATATGGCAACACCGCATCGTTCCACGTATCCAATGACGTGAGTTTGCGCGGCATATTTAAAATAATACTGCAAGACAAATTTTTATTTGGCCGTAATTTTTAATCGCACAAAGTTTTTAATTAGTTATGAATGAACCAACACTTTTATTTGTTAATGAAGACAACATAAACAATATAAAATATTAATATTTATAATGCAAATATTTTTTTATGACCAAATTTTTATCTTTAGCAGCCGATAATCATTTTTTTCTCGAAATATTGAACAATACTGTTCTGCGGTGTTGCCGTATCTCTTCTTATTATAGGGGACAAATATTTTTGACGGAAAATTATTCTGTCTAAATTTCAATGCAGACCCTGCAGTGTTAAACGTTGCAATGTTGAAACCCATTATCGCCCAATCTAAATAGTCGACTGTTCTGAAATTACACTCAAATATGCATAATGATATGAACAATGTCTGGTTAAAATTTGAACAAAATCTATAGAAATCACGATTGCGCGCTCGTACTACCTTAAGGCGTTAGGCCGCAGTAACGGGTATAAAATCATGTGCGAATTTAACAATTTTTTTCGTATGAAAAAATGATTCACTCATAAAATTAATTACACATCTATCTAGTATAAAAATCAAGCTGTTAGAGTTTTTTTTTCGATGTACTAAATGGCCGACTACTAATATTTTTTTCTTGTTATCTTTTATTTTAGGCGCTCCACGGCGTGACATTTAGCATGTACAATTTTTGACCTAGGACAAAAAACAAAAATTCTCGTCAATCTACATTAGAATACCTAGAAAAGTACGTACGGGATTTAAAAAATATTGTTTTATCCAAAAGTTGTAGGTATTTGAACTTAAGGGGTTACCTTCACTTGCGATTTTGAAAAAATCGTTTTTTTTATTGCATTTTTTTGAAGTATCAGTATCCGGGCCCATACTTCTGTATGGGCCCTCAATAGATGACTCTATGTAAGTTTACAAAAAAAAAAAAATATTTTCTTCGTCTAAACTGAAATTGAAACTTTAAACGCGTTTTTCTCAAAATGGCATTTCTGAAGTCGGTGACCAAGATTACTCGAACACTAATGAACCGATCTTCTTGAAATTTTGCAGGCTTATTTAATACATAAAAATGTAGTCTTTAATCGTTCGATTTTTTTTTCGAAACAATGTTCGTTTTATAGCCAAAAAACGGCCGTTTTTTTTCGTTAAAATCGAACCATTAACTTTGACTGTCCGCCATTTTGTGAAAAATGAATGTTTTTTAAAATCCTTCGATTAAAGACTAGTTTATACTTATATTTGACTAAATCCATCCGCATTTTTTTTCAGATGATCCACTTCGCCGCCATGTTGGTCACCGCAAACCGTGTATATAAAAACATTATTTCATTGACGGCCATTTGCCACTAAACAATGTAATATTTTTCAATAAAAAAATTACTGAAAGTTCTTCAAGATGTGTTCTTTAAGATGGTATATTGATCGATTAAAAAAGTTTTGTAGTTTTCTTTAAAAAAATTCATGAAAAAGGCCTTTTTTTGCGCTACAAGTGGGGGTAACGCCTTAAGAAATGAATTTTCAGTGAACAATGTCGGCGTAACTGCTCATAAGCTGCTCGTAAAATGAAAAGTTTTCTATTAATCAGAAATTCCGTACGTTCTTCTCTGCAAAATGCAATTAGGAACATAACTTTTAAATTTGAAGTAAATGGAGTGAAAATTGTTGAAGTTATTTGTCACGCCAATTGGAAAAAGCTGTTTCGAGAAGTTTCGAGTAGTCGGCCATTTTGTACATAAAAAAAAGATTCTAGCAGCTTGATATTCATACTAATTAGATGTGTAATTAATCTTCTGAATGAATCACTTTTTCGTACAAAAAAAAATTGTTAAATTCGCACATAATTTTATACCCGTTACTGTGGCCTAACGCCTTAACAATGCACTTCATAACGATAACACGAGTAGAAAAAATTGCGAGGAAAGTACATACAAAAACGAGAAAAATTAAAAGTCGTTTTTTTTTTTCGAAATGGAAAAAAGGCCCTTGAATCTGCATGGAGGTGACTCAGATCGGTAGTGATGCGAGGCATTTAGATTTTTCTTTTGGACGTCACTTCTTGGGCCACTCTATACGGACAGACAAAGAGAGAGCGAGAGCGAAGGAGAGAGAGAGAGAGAGAGAGAGAGAGAGAGAGAGAGAGAGAGAGAGAGAGAGAGAGAGAGAGAGAAATGCAAAAAAATGTTAAAAGGGTTATAAGACGCCGAGCGACATGCAACGCACGCTGCAAGGCGTAATTGACCGCGTAATAGAAGCGCAGTTATGCAGTATCCGGGGATGCAATGGCGGCTTGCTCGTGCTCCGGGGGAAGAGGCATTCGCGCACCAACTGCAAGGGAGAAAGAGAAAGGACGGCTACAACAGCCGCGCGGGAGGGAGATAGGTGCTCTATTCCTTATAACCGGTCGACCTTGAGAATCGTACAACCGATGCAATTTCTCCCTTGCGCGCACTTGCGTCCAGTCGATGTCGAGTTTTTTCCATTTACGGTCCTCGCGCATCACCTATCTCGCTCTCCATCCCCTAATCGAGTAATGTCACTCTTGGCGAATGCGAAAAAACACAACGAAAAGAAATCTCGATCGTTCTTGTCTCACGGTTGTTTTTTCCCAACCTTTCTCGCTGTTCTCAAAAACAAACACACTTTGTTTGTCTTCGGTCAAAAATTCTGTCCGATGAAAACTCAGTAGCGTTATATTTTCTTGGCCATTCGTTCTGTGGAGCTGGCACATTGCTGCCGCGGGTTCTTTTGCTTTTTTTTTGTTGCGAGGAGAGACTGCGAGACGCACGAGGGCCTCGGAAAGCCGAGTCGAATCGAATGCACGAGCGTGCACTTTTAAACTTGCCCTTATACATATTCACGGACACGATTCGAGAAGCCATGTATACATGCATACATATATACAGGTGCGAACCGACGTTTGTGGATAGGCGGCGTTGTGCATGGCCGATACTCGGAGCGGTGACCGCTTAGCCGCGCACCGGCTGGCGCATTGACTTGCCAGCGGAAGGACTGAGACCTTGGTTTAGATACTCGGGTAAAACGTCTGTGCACCAGAGAATCGGAAGAATATGGGGCGATCTATACCGGTACGGTTTCCCAGGTAGGAATTGACGATGAAAAAAGGGCTCGCCAAGCTCTGAAACAAGGCTCACATTTTTTAATTCAGGCTGAGCACCAGCCTGATTTCAGGCCTAGCTGAACCTCTGAATGATAACGCGGTTTCAGGCTCTTGCACACAGGCTTGACCAGAGGCTGGTAGAAAAGCCTGTACTAAGCCTGAAACGACGAAACAACAAGGCTCAAAACGAGCCTTAATGAAGCCTTCACGAGCATTTATGACCAGGCTTTTCCCAAACTCTTCCCGAGGCTATATGAGGCCTGTTTTTAGTTTCCTATATTCTACATTGGGGTAAATTTAATACATTTATAAAGAATTCATTTGATTTGTTATATATATTTATTATTTGTTATATTATTTGTTACAAAATATATATAAAAAATATTTTAAAAAACAAAACTTTATTTTATTGCGTACTTTTATTTTCGTATATACTTTTTTGTGTACCTCATAAATATCGATAAGAGCATATGTTTAAATGTTCTGAGCTGCCTCCTTCGCTTTCGTTTTTCGTGCCTTCGCACCCGACAAATTTATTGCTAAATTTTTTTTTCATTAAAGTACAGTACAAATATTATTTTAAACTTATTTTATTTTATCACAACCTGAAACAAACCTGCATCCAGCCTTGATTTTTCAGCCTCAAAGTTCACCGGATGAATGAAGCTTGAAATAACCCTGAGTTTAGGCTAAGCAGCCAGTCTTGGTTCCAGGCTGCTCCAAACGATGCAATGAAACCTGGGCCAGGTCTGTCGCACTCAGGCTCGGTGAAACAAGGCTCGCACAAGCCTGTTTCCATCGTCAGCCTTTTAATTTCCTACCTGGGTTTCCACAGTTTCCCCGTACTCTGTGCAAATGCAGTACAGTATAGCTTAAGGCGTTAGGCCACAGTAGAAAAGTTAGAAAATAAAAATTTCTAACAGCTTGATATTCATGCTAAATACTTGTGTAATTAATTTGATGAGTGAATCACTTTTTCATACGAAAAAATATTGTTAAATCCGCACATGATTTTATACCCGTTACTGTAGCCTAACGCCTTAAACACTTGGTGTACTTTTTAAAAGTTTTTGAGTCACTTAACCGTAGTAAGTTTCGGAAAGTACCTCGTCAACGTTGCCCGACGCGTCAAGGGTTGCCCGCCGGTTTTTCGGCTTCGTGCGTTCAATTAGCGAAGAAACGCCCTAAAACCGGAATAAGTAGAACACTTCACCGTGCCTGGGCCAGTCTTGTTGGGCGATAATTGTGTGCACTCCGGCTGCTTCACGGTGACGCGAATTCCATAACCGCCAAGATTCTCCGATTTGTCGAAATTTATGTTCCGAGAGAGTTCAGGAGCGCTGGGAAACTCGCGGGACAACAGTGACCAAGCGTGCTCGTTCTCTCCAGTGTAGACGTTTTCCAGTGTCCAAGGATCAGTACGTACCGACGCGAAGTTGGCTGCGCGCCGCTCGGCAGTATCACCGTCCGACCGGCGCGGAGAGGGGGTAACGCTGCGCGTACTTAACGGGCGGTCTACACGACGCGTCGGAAAACTATAAAACTCCACCAAATTACGGGGTACCACACGTTTCAAGGGCACTTCTTCCACACTACTTCCCGATAACGATCGAACGTGTCCTTTCGCGCGACAATATTATTTCCAATTTACTCGGCTTGTGGAACAATCGTAATATCATTATCGCTCTGAGTAAAGTGTGCGAGGTGGTATTCCACACGGTTGCAAACATTTCGATCGGAAAGTGACGCGCTGACCTAGGTCTTCCATTCCGTAAATGGATACGTCAATTTCGCGACGATAAAAAAATTGAAAAAAAATCTGAAACGCTGCGAGACACTTTGAGCTTCGCAAATAAATAATTATCTCCGTGTTCGGGATGCTTTACGTATGAAAATTATCGTACGGTCAAGGCGCCGGACTTCTATGAATTCGTTCAAAAAGTCAAAGCCTTGGAGATATACGCAAATACCACATTTTGTGTTTACTACATCAAGTCCTAACGACAGGAAGACCGATATATTTTGATGGTTCCATCACAGGATCTACTTACCAGTTATCCTGACAAACTTCAAACCTAGGTAATTCGTACGCCGTTGCCATCCATCAGCGCTCATTTTTGTCAATTAATGCGATATTGGCACAGCAATTTTTTACTCCCAACCCAGGAATACCGGAGATTTTCGTCTGCTTGCGTTCCTCAACACTCGTTCCTTTTTTCATCTATGGCGTTTCTAATCTTACCTCTTATATTATTTCTCCATTTCCATTTTGTTTATATAAGTTCATTTCTCTTTGTATCAAGCCTCTCCTCTTCTCTATATTTAGTTGGTATACTCATTTTTTTTAACTTTTATGTCGAGCTCTTCATTTCTTCATTTTCTTTATTTTCCTGGACTTTCCTCTTTAAGGGAGACTTTGTCCTTGAAATTTTCAAAAAATCAATTTGAGCTCAACATGAGCAGCTAGAAGAAGAGGAGGGATGCCTCTATGGACCAGGCATTGCCGATTAGCGGTAATTATAAACACATTTGTGTAAACACATTACAAAACTTTAAACGCGTTTTTCTCGAAAACACGTTTTTAAAAATGGCTCACATTCTCCTGACCGCTGTAATTAACATATCGACCTGAAATTTGGAGAGCATACTCAGAAAATATGTCTTCCCGGAATGACGGATCGTTTTTTCGATAGATACATTTTTGCATTTATTATTTATCTTTTTATGCGAAAAAACGCGAAAATTCGATTTTTTTTAAATTGCCGCCATTTTCCGAAATTTGTACTAAACGAAAAACCCATCCGTCATTCCATGACCAAAGGGTCACAGAATGATAATATGCTTTGAATTTGTGTTTCAGATCAACAAAGAGGGGGCAGTGATGTCAGCCGTTTACCTCCCGCGATTTGAGGACCTGTTTTCGCGGAGCTGCAACAGCCGCCATTTTGGTTATTTTTTTTCAAAAAAAAATTTTTAACGTTCTGTATATCATGAATAAAGCAAGAAAAAACGCACTCAAAAAGCTTTACTCGTTTCCTTTTAAAAAAAATAAAATGTAAACACCTGAAATATGGCACTCCAAGGACAAAGTCTCCGTTGATTGTAAAGCGTGATGTATGGAAGTGGAGCGCCAGAGGACATCTCTGTCCTAGAGCACAAAAAACATCCAATATAATCTCTCCCTCTTTCTTTCTCCTTGTCCGTCGATGAATGTCAATTCATCGTAGATCGATATTTCGGAGCCTTCTTCACCTATCACACCGTTCTTTGAATGGTTTTATATAGGTGAATAGCCCTATTTGAATTTTAATGCCAGTAAAAATATAATTTATCATAAATCTACAGATAACCTGCATGAAGAAATTTTTGCTGCGACCTCTTCTCTGAAGACCGGCATTAATCGAGTCCGTACAGATGTTATGTTTGAAAAATCTGTAGTACGATGTTTCTTAATACTCTCTGATTATCACAATAACATCAACTGTTTGAAATAGTTAATGTGATAAATCCAAAAAAATCATTATTGGAATTGTTTTTGCCTCTAATGTCATATCTGTCGTCAACGTGTCCGAAGCACTCGATGGCGTAGTGGTAGCGTGCGTATAGTATACGCAGGAGATAGGTAGGTAGATAAATTCGATTATATAACCATGGATAGAAGAAATACTTTCTTGAAAAACAATTGTCTCAGGAAAACAGTGAGTTGTAAAATATGATAGAAAACCGTTGAGATAGAACTCTTCGCGGAGTATTTTATTTTATTTCGGAATTATGAAATATTGAATTCCGCCTTAAGGCATCACAAGCTGTGATGCCCGATACCAACACGCCTGCAGTGCGTTCATTTACGCGCGGGATAAAACGTGCTATAAAGCGCGATACACGTTTACACGCTCCGAGAATGGTGTGACGTCGAATTTTTCAAAAAATAGTTCGGCGTCAAGACGCTCCCGCGTCTTTTGATCCCTACGTCTCCTATATATACCCGGTACTAAACGCGAAACATTTCCAGAGAAAGTCAGATTTTTATGTATTTATTTTTATAGCGCTTGCATATCGTGCACCGTGCTTTTTTTCTCTTTACTATATTCACGCAAGGCTCATGATTTTTCACTCCCTTTTACATATTCACGGACACGATTTGTCGAGAATTCGAGCCAACGTTCCATTTCCTTCGAACTAGTGTGTATAAATATGTATATATGTATATATGTGTGTGTGTGTGTATATATATATATATATTACAGAGATGTGCGAATTGTTCAGCGAAAAATTTGAGGGGGAAGAATAAAAAAAATCTGCACCGAACGATCTTTGAAAGTGATCCGAACCGTCGAGAATATTTCGATTTAACTATCGGTTAAAAAAAAAGAAAGTGAGAAATGAGATGGAAGGAGCTTTCATTTCGCGAATCTAGGAGGTATAGAGGCAAATTCCCCTGATGGGAAATAAAAGGCTGAGTGTAATGGAGAAAGGTATAAAGAGCACCAAGAGATTGCAATCAACGTCTCGTTACGGTGTCCCTTCTCGCGAGAATCGTGCCACGTTTATAGACATGCATATATATATATATACATATAACACCTTCGAGAATTTCGGGGTGAGAGAAATTTCTTCTTGCTTGGAGCAACGATATTGTGGGAGTGAGGCACAGATAGGGGCGAGGACGCGAGAGACAGAGATCGATCGTGGCTACTTTTGATACGTCGATCATTTCGTCTATTCCGGATCACAGCTGAGCCCTAGCGAGATCAAATCGCCTCTGAGAATCGTAGTGGGAAAGAAGGCATGTTATCGCGACTTTGGATGTCGTGAGACTCGATTAATCGCGATGCCATAGGGAAACTCATTGTTTTACTTTGATGTCTCGTTACTATATCAAATGGATGAAAGTCGTACGGTTTTTTCGCGATTGGTACGGTTATATATATATATATATATATGTTTTTGTCTTGGACCTTCTGGGAGTAGTATCGAATTTCCTTGAGTATAGGGGATTAGTCGATCAAAAAAGAAGTACTAGACGTCGTTTAGCCGGATAGCATCGGATTTTTATCAGGTCGAGGGATGGGCGAGATTTTTGGTCTGGTATTCTGGTCCTGATTGGGATTTCGTAGTCGAATGTTAAAATTAATATAATAATGAATATTTTGATACAGCGATCACATAATTCGAATGTTAAATAACACTAAACTAAATAAATTCAATCATTTTAATATTTAATATTAAAATTACAATTAAAAAAAAATTTAATAATAATTTTAAGTAAACTAAATCGATCAAATTATTGTAATATATTAATATCAAAATTACAATAAAATAATTTCAATATTAAAAAAATTGGAATAAAAAATAATTTGATCCATTTAGTTTAGTTTAATTCATTATTACAATTTTCTTTATTATAATATTAATATTGAATATGGAAATTATTTGATTTATTAAGTTTACTGTAATTTAATTGAAACATTCTTTCAATCCCGCCTGTCTCGTGCAATCTTGTCTTCGAATTTTCGATAACATGATGACATGATATGACAACAATATTGAACTGTCAAGCCCTCGGCCTTTTCACGAGGGCCGAAAATGACATCGGAGTAGTTTCCACTTTTTAATCCGCCGTTCGCTGCGACTAGGGTAAAAATATAGCGTTGGCATGAAAAATCGACGTCGGCTTTTTTGAGGTGTCGGATTTCAGCTCGAGTCTGAAGGCAAGTAACGGCCATACGAAAACGAAAATAAAAGAAAGGAAAGAACGTGAAAAAAAAAATAAACGAAGCGACAGCCAAGCGAGTTTCATTGTGCAGTGTAACGACTGGCTCATCATTAAATTAATATTACCATTATTATCGAATGAAAGGAAAATAATAAGGGGCAATGTGAATTGAATGGTTGGGCGTTCGTTTCTGTTTTGCTCGCCGTTGGACCAACCGACTCGTTGCACAGATCTTCGGCTATTAAACTTTAATTCACGCACGCAAAGTCCTTAATCTATCGAACGGAATGAGCGCGGGTGGAGAGAGTGAGGGAGATGGCCAGTAAGTAATATAGGCAATTAGACATCCGGTAGCAACGAGACGCCATAATCGTAGAGTAGCCGAGGAGCACAGAGAATCAACAGTCGAGGATAAATACTGGAATGAATACTCACCATTTCTCTCTCTCTCTCTCTCTCTCTCTCTCTCTCTCTCTCTCTCTCTCTTTCTCTCTCTGTCTAGGATTGACCAGAGACTTGACGTAATCGTTGTTCATTCGCGTTAGTACGGAGCATTCAGACCGTCAGTCATTCGTCTTGACCCACGAGCGACTTGACAGCCACGAATTAATTCGAAACGAACCAGATATGCGCCACGTAGACTAATGGCTCCCTCTCGAGATTCTCTCATCCTTTTTTTCCTCCCGTCTTTTGCACACTCTGGCTCTGACCCAATGAATGAAAAAGTGACAGGCGGTGTATTTCGGAACTTCGTATTTTGCGCGACAAGTGCGCTTGCGAAATTTCCTACGCAATTTTTTGTTTGACGTTCGTTTATAGCGTTCACAGACTGTCCATAAATGTCGCGCTGTCGATCTTGTCCTCATTAGCGCGCGAAATTATTAGGGTCGCGGAAGCTACAATGAGGACTTTGGTAACAGTTTAGCTAAAAACAAAATCACGACACTCCGAGCTTCGGAGCATGCTGGAAATTATGGATCGTATTTGATCAAGAGCGTAATTAACGTTGATTACTCGTCGGGCGTAAAATTTTTTTTTATCCGACGTAATACAATAAATATAGTAATTTATATTGACGTCGAGTTTCATTCGGGAGAACGTTCCAGTCAGGCTGCGCAATACACACCTGTCGAATATTGCAAAACGGATTTCAATAACTTCATTCTAATGTTTGACGCGGAATATTCGCTTGTTCAGCATCCATTGTCTCTCAGCTTGTTGTAATTTCTCGGTAGTCTCTATTGTACCGAGCGCGAACGATCAAAGTACCGATATTTCTCAGGCACATGCGCGAGAAAGCCTACGCGTATGGAGCTCCAAAAAAATTTACCGATGTGGAAATTTTTTCTCACGTGCTCCCTGCCTTCTACTTTTACAAGTAAATATAGCCACCCGAATAGGTGTGTACACGTGTGAATGATGCCTCGGCTGGTCGGACGTTGAAATCCTATTGACCACTTGATGATTCGTTGGCTCATTGAATTGGGGTCCGTATCGAGTTCATTATCGTCTATTTCGATCGTCAAATTTGTCGTAATAGGCGAAAGAGTATTGGAAAGCAAAAATTATATCGACGCATGTGAACATTCGAAAAGTTCGAAAGAAATTTTCGAATTAGTAACGATTCAAATATAAGTAATGATTTAAAGGCACTATTGAAGTATAATATTAGTTTAACCATTTAGAGTTACTATTAGAATAAAGTGTTGGTATAAGGATTTGAAGTAAAGTATTTGTTTCGAAAATCACAGTAACAGTACAGTATTACTGTACTATTACTGTAGTGTTACTGTTCTTTTCCTGTAGTATTACTGTACTGTTACTGTACTGTTACTGTACTGTTACTGTACTGTTACTGTACTGTTACTGTACTGTTACTGTACTGTTGCTGTGCTGTTATTGTACTGTTACTTTACTGTTACTGTACTGTTACTGTACTGTTACTGTACTGTTACTGTACTGTTACTGTACTGTTACTGTACTGTTACTGTACTGTTACTGTACTGTTACTGTGCTGTTACTGTACTGTTACTTTACTGTTACTGTACTGTTACTGTACTGTTACTGTACTGTTACTGTACTGTTACTGTACTGTTACTGTACTGTTACTGTACTGTTACCGTACTGTTACTGTACTGTTACTGTACTGTTACTGTACTGTTACTGTACTGTTACTGTACTGTTACTGTACTGTTACTGTACTGTTACTGTATTGTTACTGTGCTGTTACTTTACTGTTACTTTACTGTTGTTTTGCCGTTAATATACAAAGTTCGGAATTTCAACCCGGCCCCACCGTATTGCTACCGTACTATTACTGTCCTGTTAATGCACTGCTACTGTACTGTTACTGTACTGTTACTGTACTGTTACTGTACTATTACTGTCCTGTTACTGCACTGCTACTGTACTGTTACTGTACTGTACTATTACTGTCCTGTTACTGCACTGCTACTGTACTGTTACTGTACTGTTACTGTACTGTTACTGTATTGTTACTGTACTGTTACTGTACTGTTACTGTACTGTTACTGTACTGTTACTGTACTGTTACTGTACTGTTACTGTACTGTTACTGTACTGTTACTGTACTGTTACTGTACTGTTACTGTACTATTACTGTCCTGTTACTGCACTGCTACTGTACTGTTACTGTACTGTTACTGTGCTGTTACTGTACTGTTACTGTACTATTACTGTCCTGCTACTGCACTGCTACTGTACTGTTACTGTACTGTTACTGCACTGTTACTGTACTGTTACTGTACTGTTACTGTACTGTTACTGTACTGTTACTGTACTGTTACTGTACTGTTGCTATACTGTTACTGTGTTGTTACTGTACTGTTGCTGTACTGTTACTGTTACTGATACTATTACTCTTACATTTACTGTACTCTTACCCTTCTATTGCTGTATTGTTGGCGTACTAGTACCATAGTGTAACTGCCGAGATCAAACGTAAATCTTTAAAAGTTCGGACGGTTCGGGTATTCGAAAAAGTGAGTAAAAAACAATCGTTCGGAACGTGCAAGCGATGGAATCGTCGAGCGGTTAATAATACCATTCTGTTCCAACGGGGCCCTGGCGTATCATACCTGAATTCACCGGCACGCAAGGTGTGCACTCAACGATGCGCGGGTGGCCCTGGCGATTTTTTTTAAGGGACGGCCTGCAGGCTTCTCGAACGTGGGTGGACACGCCTGCCAGTTTTGTACATACATCCGTCCGTGTCTTGCGGGAAGCGTTGAAAAGTTCTACGGACGTGGAAGAACACGATGGAAGCGGTAACGGATTCACGAGACAACAATGAACCCGCAAAACACATTTTCAGTCGAGAACACACAGAGATCCACCGATATAGCTGTACATTATTCCCTATACGGTCTGACTGCCCCCGTGGAGATGGGGTCCATTCGATGGATGAAGAAAATACAAATGAACGACCCCCCGACAGGTTTGATGGTCATTCCAAAACGAACAACCGGAGATAAAAGATTCGCGGCCGAGGCTTGAACATTGAAAAAAAACTGTTTGCATTAACTTTTTTCTACACGCTCGAAGGCTCTTTGCACAAAAAAGTACTCATTTGAGTATTCTTGGCTGAGAGCCTTTTGAAATTATCTTCGTGACAAATTGTCAACTGATTGAACATTCCAAGGATTCAATTAAACGTAATAATGTGGCGACTATTCGTCAGTCTATTCAACTTATTTGACATCTTTCCTCGTCGAGCAGCCTCACTGTTTCTGTTTCTTTTTTTTCAAATCAATTAAATTTCAGTAGCTTCGATGGACGAACGATTATTATTCATATTCCCCGGAGTCTCTTATCCACATGTGTCCAATCCAAAATGGGTTTCCGAGTGCTCAATGGAATACACATTTCTGATATCCACGATTTTTAGGCCAGCCTGAGTGAAATCAAGAGAAATCAGCCTAGCCCTTGCGTGTACGTATAATATTCCCGTCGAGGCAACGAGAGCTCGAAGTTTGCGGAGTGCTTTGGACATTTCGTTATTGTGATTATTATTATTGTACGAAACTCTATTACAACAACTCACCATTATTATGATGTCCAACTGTCGGGCGGGTATGCAGATATATTATATGGCTTCGAGAGGAATTTCCCATAGACACACACACACACATGTGTATATGTGCCGAGAGTTATCTCCGGATAGCCGCGTTAATATATATCCTCACTGTCAAGACGTATGAGGGAATAATCGAGTTCTTCACGCGCCAGTCCAGCGATCATAATACAACTCTCAATCTCTTCGGTGATGTCCAACTGTCACCCACGCAATAGCTTTGTTATACTCAACTGGATAGATTGGAAAAGTTAACGCAAACGCGTGCACATCGTCCATCATAAACGCATTCATGCACGTACATGTAAAATGAAGATCTTGATTTTTCTCTAGGTACAAAAATGGACCTGCTCGTGTATTGAAATAAACACCAATTGGATCAGGCGCTGGATAAAATAGTGTATTAATTGTTATCATAGCTATTATTATTTATAATTTTCATGTATTACTAACATTTGTTACAATTATTATACATAAGTTATTGATAATTCATTATTATTTAGATTAGATTATTATTGTTATTCTTTTTTTGAGTTCCTGAGTTTCAGCGTGTATCGATGCGGGATTTTACGTACTACCCATTCTCAAGTGAACCCCTTTCCTTTCCCTCGCTACCCGCACTTCGGTAATTTCACTCAACTTCCGTTGCGTCTGCAGCCGTCTTAAGGCCTTATATACGCGAAAAATATCAAAAATTTTCATTTTTCAATTCAATTTTCATTTTTATTCCATTAGCCGGAACGGTTAGGAATATTTTGAGCTTTACAGAATTGAAAAGTTCCAAAAATTGTTGAAGTTACAGCATTTAGAGCTAGATAATAGATAACGCGCGGCGCGCTCGATCGCCAACTTCAAAGCCGTTTTTCCACGATTCACTTTTTTGAACCTTGTGAAAGTTCTAACTCTTGAACGAAGGTTCAGATCGCTTTGAAATTTTTACAACATATTCTTAGTATCATCACCTATCGTGTGAACCACAGAAACAAAGATTTCAATGACACAAAAGAATATAAAAAATAAAATAGCCACATAAAATTAAGTAAAAAAATTTTAAGTTTCGAATTTTTATTATAATAATATTTTTTTATGTAATATTGTTGGTTCACACTAAAGATACATTCATTATGCAATTGTAATATGTTCAATTTTCAGATACCCACATCGATGTCGAGAACTTTCACCATCAACGCACGCGCAAAAAAATACATTACTTTGTTATGTTATATCTTCGCCATTTGTTAATATTTCTGATTTTTTTACCCATACTTAACCATGTGCATAAATGATCTGTAAAAAAATGTCAAAATATGGGTCATTTTTTTTAACCGCGTCTAGAAAAGTACGTTCGAAAATCGGCGAAATCGCGTATATAAGGCCTTAACCGACACTATACCGCATTTGCCGAGGATACGAGAAAACTGTGTTAAATCCATATCGGAATATCAGCCCCGGATCTACGATTCTTCCGAGCCGGGGCAAAAACTTGACATTGGCGCCCCTCCCCTCCGGCATTTGAGATTACTGATTCTAAAAACCTCACAAAACAAATATACTGGGGGGGATTTTTTGTGCCGGGAGAATAAGTACCTTTGAATAAATTTGCGCTCTTTATTACCTATTTACTAATAACTTTTCCTTATATGTGACGTTAATTTAGAATACATACAACTAGTGTAAACAACGCACAAGCCAGACGTAAACACACCTTCAATATTTAGGCCCCAGCAAACTTTACTATCTAATCTTGCTACAGCTTTACACGTCGAGCTTTCCTTTCCGTGAAAGAATCTTTTACCTCATCGAAGTTTGTCTCATAGGCAGCTTTTTTTTATCAATGCCTAGGATCGCCAGGCCATCAAAGCTCACTATTTTTTTTCAGACACATGCGTTTGGCGCCCCCTTAAGTTGCCTCCCCGGGCAGGTTCCCGGTTTACCCCCCCCCCCTCTCGGCACTAGATCCGGGGCTGTGATATAAAACGGCTTACGCGCTTTCGATTTTCTGGTGCACAGCCGTTTTACTTGACTATCTACGTCAAGGTCTCAGAAGTTTTGCCCTTCCGCTGACTGGATGACGCGCCAACTGTTGCACGGCTAAGCGGTCACCGCTCCGAGTATCGGCGATGCGAAAACGCTGCTTAAGGCCGGAGCCGGAATTAGCAGGTCCGGAGAATCGTTTTTTTTTATCGCTTAAGGGGCTATACCAGTGTGGGACTTTTAAAAAATCGATTTTTTTTGTCTTTTTCGACAGTTTATACTTACAAGAATATCTTGTGAAAATTTCAAGGCCTTATCTCTATCATTTTATCTTGCAAAAATCAATAGTTAAATATTTAAACGCGTTTTTCTCGAAATGAGATTTTTCAATATTTCAAATTTTATATTTACTCTACAATAACGTAGGATATTTTTGATTGGATGAAAATTGACGATTTGGCATTGAAAAAAACGACCATTTTATATGCAAGAAAACGGACTCTTTTCATAGCTACGCCACTTTGTTAGATTTTGATATTTTTCGAAAATCCTACGTCATTGTACAGGTACCTTCCAGTCTAACGGCATTTTTTTCTTTTTCAGTTTCAGCTACTCAATCGGCCGGAATCATGTCAGCAGTGGAGGAACTTCTTTTTTGACGCCTCCGAAGGCAGCGCATAAGTCGCTTGCATCTCAATATTTTTCTATGAAAAAATTATGTAACATAGATCAAATATAGCCAAATATATTGTTAATTTTCCGAACCATTTAATTGAGTACTTTTCTTCAAAACAATTCCCAAAAATCACCCAAATTTTCAGCGTTCACACTGGTATAGCCCCTTAAAGTGTTTTTTTAACACTTTTTTTTCAAACCTGAAAAAAGTTATAATTTCACGATTTTGCCAGCTTTTTCTTAATTCACCCGAAGAAAAATATGTGACAATTGAAAATTTAATTGGTTTTTTTCCTTCAGTCAAGAATTACGAGTTGCATCTTTCCCGCCGATTGGCGACTGCAGTGCCAAGACGCACATGGAATAGGCTGATAAATCTGCAGTCATTTATTGTTTCACGTTGAAAATTTTTTTTTATACATTTCAAATATCCATGAAAAGATACCTCAATGTTTTCGGCGTTCACATGTTATTTTCCCTTCTGAAAAAATTACCGAAAAAACGCTTTATTTTTGACTTTCCAATTCAGTCTCCGGCCTGAACTCGAAATACCGCCGGAGCCGAACCCCGACCGTTCTTCCGCCAATATCAGTTTATTATTATTCATCGGTATTGTTATTATTATTATAAGATTTATTATCATAATAGTACACGATGCATGAAAGTTATTGTAATTACGATAATCCTTGGCAGATTATTATAAATAGCCAATAATAATAACCCGCACCTTATGCGCCGAGAGGTTGATCGGGCACCAGGCCTCACCAGACTTACGACGATTATTGCGAACGATTATTGCCTCGCAGCAAATAGCCTGCCTACACATCAACGCACACGCGCATAACTCGATTAAATCACGAGAATATAATTTCATCTATCTGTCCGTACGATTTCTGCGATGTCGAAAATAAGTACAAAAGAAAGAGAAGATTAAAAACTGCGGTTCATCCACAGTCGATTATCGATCAACAACTACCAGGGACCCGCGCGGTGTCTCCGCTTTTGACCCTAGTCATTCCCGTCACGGTCTTGCGATTTTCATCGTTCGTCCGGCTTCTTATTTTCTCGATGTCGGCAGATCGGATTCCTCATGCAGAATTGCTATCTCGATTCTTAGCTCGTCGAGGGTCCTCGTCGTTCTCTCCATCTCTCGTAGCACGGGGCTACGAATTTCAATGCGTAAAATCGTTTTAAAATCGATACGAAGAGATGTGACGATTCGGCGAAGTGATTAATGGATTTGCCGGGGCTCTCTCACATAGCTAACAGCATACCGGCTTGACGCTTCTTGTCGGCGTAATTGTTTCGCATGTTTCGCAGAAGCTCGTGCACTACGTTCGAAGCTTCCCGAGCATCGCGAGCTTCCGTGCCAACGATCTCGAGACATTCCCTCTCGTGATAAATACGAGCTGCACTCTCGACGTTTTTCTCCTTGTAATGAGCGAGCACGTTCACGCAACTCTCGATCCTGCGTGATTACCCGAGTCGAAATTTTCAGCCTATTTTTCCCCTCCGGATCCTCACAGTGGTGGGAGATAAAGGCAGTAAAGTAGCTTCGTATTCGATAAAAAATGAGCTCCTACTTAACGGGTGAGATGGAGTCAGATTTTTCACAAAATCAATTTTTTAAAACATTTTCTGGAAGTATGATGTTTCGAAAATATTGCCTGAAAATTTCAAGTCAATCCGATGAATAGTTTCCGGGATGTCCCACAATCAGTGAAGGGGCGTCGGGGCAGGTAGCGGCTGACAAACGCGCAAACGATAATACCCGGAAGGCAGAATGCTTCGAAGACAACAACAAATTGATATTTTGGAAGCTTCCACATCGGCATAAGCCCTATTGTATGGGCCAGGAATTGATGATTCGATGTAAGTAATGTTTCAATTAGTATTTCTATACATAAATCAAGTGTAAAATTGGAAAACTCTTTCAGAAATTTTCAAAAATTTATTACTCAAAAACTATGAACTTTAGCAAATTTTTATAAAGAATACTTTCGTTTTAAAATTGCCCAAAATATTTAAAAAATAATAATTCATCCCGAAAAACTTTAATTTTTTGAAAAATTGTTTTAACAATTAGCTATAAAAAATCGAATGCTCGACTTTTCGGCAAAAATTGTGATATTCGGATTCAGCGGATCAAAATACATAAAAAAGTTTAGCTTCATCCATCGAGCTCAAAATTTTACGAACATATAATACCGTATCCACATCGAAATACTTTAAGGGATTACCCGCACTTGCGATTTTGAAAAAATCGATTTTTTTATTGCATTTTTTTGAAGTATAAGTATCTGAGAATATGTCCTGAAAATTTCAAATCGATCCGAACAAAATTGACTGAGAATATGAGCGTTGAAAGAGAAGAATCCGTTATGAAATTGAAACTTTAAACGCGTTTTTCTCAAAATGGCATTTCTGACGTCGGTGACCAAGATTACTCGAACACTAATGAACCGATCTTCTTGAAATTTTGCAGGCTTATTTAACACATAAAAATGTAGTCTTTAATCGTTCGATTTTTTTTCGTTAAAATCGAACCATTAACTTTGACTGTCCGCCATGTAGTGAAAAATGAATATTTTTTAAAATCCTTCGATTAAAGACTAGTTTATACTTATATTTGACTAAATCCATCCGCATTTTTTTTTCAGATGATCCACTTCGCCGCAATGTTGGTCACCGCAAACCGTGTATATAAAAACATTATTTCGTTGACGGCCATTTGCCACTAAACAATGTAATATTTTTCAATAAAAAAAATTACTGAAAGTTCTTCAAGATGTGTTCTTTAAGATGGTATATTGATCGATTAAAAAAGTTTTGTAGTTTTCTTTGAAAAAATTCATGAAAAAGGCCTTTTTTGCGCTACAAGTGGGGGTAACGCCTTAAACGCGTTTTTCTCGAAACTATGTTTTTCATGTCGGTGACCACTATAATTCAAAAACCACTCGACGGATTTTGATGAAATTTGGTGTGCTTATTGATAGCATTAAAAACTAGTCCTTGATCGAAGGATTTTTAGTTTTGTTGAAAATTTCTTCTTTTTTTAACAATAAACGAGCGATTTTTTTATCGAAAATCGAAAGTTATCTGTCGGAAGCCGCCATTTTGTTAATTTTTGGAAAAAACACTTCGGTTAAGAACTAGATTTATTATTAAACTAATGATTTTTTTTTGGTTTTTTAATTTCAGATGATCCAGTAAAATGATCGTCACCGCAAAGCACTACATGCCGAAGGGGGTCCGACAAAGATGGCGATATTTTTATAAATAATCAAAATTTTTCTTTGAAAATTTGTACAAGTCAAGTTGAAATATACCATAAAAAGTCTGTGTAACCACTTTTGTAAAACAAACATAATTACTATAAAAAAAATTATAGAAAATGCTCGTTTTTGCACGCCTCTGACTGCATCTCACCCCTTAACGCCTAGAACGGGAACAAATTTCCCTTTTCTCCACTTGCAGGCTCTAAGGAGGACGTTGGTTGGCAACACGCACACGCATGCACTCTATTACGCATATAGAGATACATGCCTAAGCATACACCAACACACGTATACTAGTACCTATACGTGTGCATGCTTGCCTGCTATAGGGATCGTATACATGCACGCGTGAGGGTAATTCCAATCAAAAATATTATAACTGTTTGCCCAAGATCCATTTCTTCCACTTTGGAGAGTTGCTGGAGCTGCAGGGGCAAGTTTGAAGCGACTGCGAAAGGTTCGCTCGGTGGAGATAATGGAAAGGCCATTGGAAAAGTAGGCCTCTACGGCGAACGCGCGTTCCTACCTAGTCCAAAGCATGACGGTTACTGAAAACTATCAGACCCGCTCTTTCGAATGCGACCATCCCCATCCTCGTTTCGCCGAAACAGCCAAATGCGCGATAGGTCCAAACGCAATCAAAAGAGGAGCTGCAACGACTTCAGCTAGGGTAGGTAGGAGTATAAGAGCCTATGCAGGAGGTAAGCAGCAAAGGAAGAGCATGTTAGGACCCATAGTAGGACTTCTAACAGCAAAAGAGGAGCTGCAACTATTTTAGCTGGGTTAGGTAGGAGTATGAGGGCCTATGCAGGAGGTAAGCAGCAAAGGAAGAGCATGTTAGGAGCCCATAGTAGAACTTCTAGCAGTAAACAGACTCAAGTGAGGCTGACATAGGATCAAAGGCCTTAAAATAGGCTAAAAACTTCGACTCGAGGACCGTTTTACGTTTTGTTCCCCGTTCGCCAAGTCGTACAAAAGTTTTGAATGCGACGGTTTTGGTTTTACTTGCTGGCAAGCTTCTCCAGGCTCTCGTCACGCTCCTCCAGTTTTTCCTTCAAGCCCTCGTTCTCCAGGCGCAAAAACTCGTAGTCCATCACGGTCATCCCTTCGCCCAAATTCTCGGCAAGGCGCAGTTTCCGCTTCACTTCCTCGTAGTAGCGACGATAGAAGATGTACTTGAAACGATCGCGGTTCAGCAAATCACGACGCAAAACCTGGTTGTGTTTGCAGGCAGTTGCATTATTTTCTAGGCACCGTATTGGCTAGAAATCGTCAGATTGAGGGTTGATGAGGTGAGGAACGCAAACTGACTTTGCGACGGAGCGCTGCCTCGATTGCTTTTAGGCTGATCAAACGACCGGATTTTTCAAAGATCAGGCCCAGTCCGATCTCCCTTTCTCGGGCCAAAAGTTCACCGAAGGTTAGGGAATCTTGCTTGAGGACGGTTTCGAGATGGCCTTGAAGGATGTCGAGTTCGTCGTTGATCACAGCGTGACGGGCCTCGATCTCCTCGATCAGCGTTTTGTGGGAAATCAATTTTTCGAGGTAACGCTTTTTCGTGTCCGGTGCAGTCAAGGTCTCGTCTTCCGGCGTCATCGTTTCGTGCTTCTGTGCAATCCGTTTCGGCAGAGGTTTGCCGGAGATGCCAAACAAAATTAGATTCTTGGGCATTTGAGATAGTTCAGGAGGCTGCTCAGGGTCTTTGCGGTGCGGGCGGCAAAAGGGGAACGCATATGCTCAAGGCCTTAGGCCACTCTAGAGGCCGAAAAAATAGGATTTTTGGGGATTTTTTTTCAGACAAACTACAAAATAAATCGAGATGACAAAAAAGGGTGTTTATTATACATAGCAGTGACTGTATACAATCATTTTTTTGAAGCGATTAATTTCAAAATGGTGGCTGTGCAGCGTTTATCTCAAAACTGCATTTTTGAAGTTGGCCGAAAACATAACTCAGACAATTTTCAACCGATTCAATTGAAATGTTGATTATATCTTGAAAAATACATTGTCCATGGAAGTACGTAGGATTTTTTTATATTGCATAGTTCATTTGTTATTAACAATGATCTGATGATTTTTTAGACAAATTTTTCACTTTCCAAAAATTTGCGTCAGATACTTGATAATAACAAATGAACTATGCAATATAAAAAAAATCGTACGTACTTCCATAGACAATGTATTTTTCAAGATATATTCAACATTTCAAGTGAATCGGTTGAAAATTGTCTGAGTTATGTTTCCGGCCAACTTCAAAAATGCAGTTTTGAGATGAACGCTGTACTCTTCGTTGAAATTATTCATAAAAATGTCAAGAATTTTTGTCCGCCTATTTCCATTCAATTCCTACTATTTTTATTATGTCGCGGCAGTCGTGTTAGAGTTCTCACGAAGCTTTTGCTATGTCGCCCTTGGGTAAATATTTAAAAGTGAGGCTCCAGCTCTAATCGGGTCCAAAAAATTTTTCACGTGTTCGGGGCTATTCTGCAGTGTGAAAATCTATTTTTTATGATAGGGGAGGGGTATTTTATTGAGAAAAAAAATATATTCCATGCACCCATCCGAGGGGGGTTCGTGGGATTCGTAGAACACTGGGGAGGGGGGGGGGGCACCACGGATAGGTGCGTGGAATTATGGGGGCACCTCAGATGGGTACGTGAAAAAAAATTCCGGAAAATATTCGATTTTTTAAATACGTTTGTTTGTTATTTGGGTTGTTTGACCGAACACGTCATTTGACCCACTTGATGTCACCAAACCCGTTTCCTCCATACCTTAAAAAAGTAAAAAAAGCGTTTGGGGGTAGAAATAAGGGTTGAAATTGTTTTCCCCCGATTTAAATATTATAAATAAAGTGCCCTGAAATACATCGACTCGGTACAAAATTTCTAAACCCCTTTTCTAGCTGGAGCCCCTCTTGTGAACATTTACCCGTCCGTGTATAAGAGCCGAACTTCAATAATTAATTGCTCAACAATCACGCAGACGAAGTACTTGAAATTTTACATGGAATCGCAACACCTGTTCGCAACTATCCTCAATAAATTTCAGCAAATTCTTACTATTTCGCGATGGCTGAGCAACCTCCTTAAATGTTTTCCCTAAACAGACGGTGAAGAAGCCTGACCTTGGACATTACCCTGGCAACGGAAAATTGGAGAAAGTGACTTCTCTTCTTGAGGTTTTTCTCGTCGTTTTTCAATCGGTGCAACGTTTCGATCAGAGCGCCTCGGTCGCGCAGAATCTACCGAGAAAAAAAAAACAGCCGCGAAGTCACTGCGTTTTTCATTCGACTGGATGTATTTCGAAAAAAAATAATAGACAAACTATGCCGCTTCGTGATGCAACGTTTTATTTTGATATGAGACCGGTGCCGTATGATCAATTCATTTTAAGGGATGAAGGATGTTACGACTAATTGCAGTTCGACGGGAATAACGAGGTTGAAGCGAACCTCTAAGGGGATGTCTGCGAGCAGACTGAGATTGTCGGATTCCGGTGGCTCGGTGTGACCGATGATAGCGTCGGGCCTTTCTTCTCGTACCCTCGAGCTTGACTCTGTGGAATATATCTCTTCTTCATCATCGTCTTCCTCTTCTTCTTTTTCATCCTCTCCGTGTTCTTCGTGATCGTAAAATCTTTGCCTGGCGTCTGCTTGAATTTTCTCGTCGCAGGCCTCTCGAGCTTTGAGATTCTGGATCTCATCAATGTCACGTTCCTCTTCTGATGCTTCCGAAACTATGTCGTAAGGGTTCGGGTAATCATCCTCTATTTTAACCCTGCCCATGTCTCGGGAAGTTGCCGCGATCATCCGTTCATCCAGTCCAAGATCCGAGTCTTCATCGCGCAGACCAGTGGACCAGACCTTTGGTTGATTTTCCGCCAATTGCCAAATCGACGAAAACTCCCCAACGCCATCTTCACTGGCGTTATCTTCCGGCTCTTCGTTCGACGCTTTTAGCTCCGAGTTGGACATTGATCGCGTCCAAGTATCGATCGTTTTAGCGGAGAAACGGTAAGTCGGAATTACGCGTGAGGAAAGAGAGGTTCGAAGGAAGAGAAACAACGAACAAAACAACTAAGGATCGAATGAGCTGAAATGCGTCTAGAAAGGATGCGAAAGGTGTGCTGTTTTGTTTTTTTTCTTCTGAAAATGTAATCGTATCAAGAGATGCGGCAGCGTCTTGACGCCAAGTAATAAACAGATCATGTTTACCCCATTTATATCGACCCCACTGGCGACCACGCCGCGTACTCTTTACACGCTTGTAAGATGGCATTTTTTCTGTCATTTTTTAACTTTGTTCAGATTATTTTTCGATCCGTTCACTCAATACTGAGACCTCATAATTTTTTGCAAATTTCCCAGCCATTTGTTTCCCCAAAAAATGGGTCCACTGTCGCGGTTCATTTGAGTCGAATAAAGTAGGGTAGTCTCATCGTGGACCCATTTTTTTCGAATGAGTCATATTTTTTTAGACGATTTTTATCATTTTAATGTCCAATAATGCTATTAATGATTTTGTGATTTTCAATTCGGCTACGACAGGCCTGAAACGGTTTATTTTTAATTTGTGCTGAACTTAACAAAAAAAATCGAAATGCCTTTTTCTTTGTTAAATTCAGTACAATTAAAAAACAAACCGTTTCTGGCCTGTCAAAGGCGAATTGGAAATCACGAAATATTTAAGGGAGCCTTCGTCCTTGAAATTTTCAAAAAATCAATTTGAGCTCAGCATGAGCAGTTAGAAAAAGAGGAGGGATGCCTCTATGGACCAGGCATTGCCGATTAGCGGTAATTATAAACACATTTGGGTAAACACATTACAAAACTTTAAACGCGTTTTTCTCGAAAACACGTTTTTAAAAATGGCTGACATTCTCCTGACCGCTGTAATTAACATATCGACCTGAAATTTGGAGAGCATACTCAGAAAATATGTCTTCACGGAATGACGGATCGTTTTTTCGATAGATACATTTTTGCATTTATTATTTATCTTTTTATGCGAAAAAAAACGCGAAAATTCGATTTTTTTTTAAATTGCCGCCATTTTCCGAAATTTATACTAAACGAAAAACCCATCCGTCTTTCCATGACCAAAGGGTCACCGATTGATAATATGCTTTGAATTTGTGTTTCAGATCAACAAAGAGGGGGCAGTGATGTCAGCCGTTTACCTCCCGCGATTTGAGGACCTGTTTTCGCGGAGCTGCAACGGCCGCCTTTTTGGTTAAAAAAAAAAAAAATTTTTTTTGAACGTTCTGTATATCATGAATAAAAGCAAGAAAAAAACCGCACTCAAAAAGCTTTACTCGTTTCCTTAAAAAAAAAAATGTAAACACCTGAAATATGGCACTCCAAGGACAAAGTCTCCGTTAATAGCAATATTGGACATTAAAATGATAAAAATCGTTTAAAAGATGTGATTAATTCGAAAAAAATAGAAGGAAAAATAGGCCCACGATAAGACTAGTTTCAAAAATCATAGAATGGGTCACACTATTTTAGAGAATTTTTTTGAAAAAATGAAAAAGTCAATCATCTTAAAATAAAAATAGTTTTCACTTTAGAAGCAAAAAAACGTTGACATGCATAGTTAATAATTTTTTAAATATTTTTTAAAGAAAGTACGCTTCAAATTGTTGTTCAAATTGATATCTCAATTAGTTCAGGAGTTATCAGGGTTTAAACGTTTCCCAAACTTCTGAAATCGACATGTATTTTGAAAATTATAAGTCCTAAAAGAGAAGAAATAAAAATTAAAAAATTGGTGTGGATATTCCGTTCATGTGGTACAATTTTACAAAAACGAAAAATCAGGAAAACTAAAAATGGTCGGGGTCACGGGCTAGTTGAAATGGTTTGAAATATCCCATGTACATATAATATAATATAGAGTGAGGCGTTTTGACAGCTCTTACCTCTAGTCATGGTTACAGGGTTTCCAAGCGTGAAACAAACGGCTCTTTTTAGGGTGGATATAAAATTTAACGAAAGTGCCCCGTGTCGCAAATAAAAAAAATTAATCGAATACAAAGAACGAACCCCCTTTAGGGCCACAAATAAATTTGTTAAAGGTTCTTCGGGTCTCACATTGAAACCTCAAAAAATTCTTCGCAATTGGGAATAGGACGGCCATCAGTACATTGAGTTCATACTTTAAACTGGAAATAATAAAACGGTCAAAACAGAATCGTATTGAATTGAACATCGCTAAGAAAAAAGTCTTTTTCAGGTACTATTTCAGAAACTGAATCTATTTTTCAGGCAATGAACAGAGGCGCAAAAAATATCGCTGAGCTATGCATCAAGCGCAACGACTGAAAAAAGTCTGCAGATATTGCGACGTCAAATACGGATTTGTTTGCTCCATGACGAAAAAACGAATAACTTTAGACATCGCGAGGTCCAAATATCAATTTGTATTGCATCAAACATACGCAATGAAAAATTTTGAGCGCTTTAGGCATCGAAAGGAAAATAATATGACGGTGTCTTACGGTGCAAAGAGATAGCTGATTTGGAGATTTCCAGTATTTTTTTAGATAGCGGATATTTTGAAAAAAGCAAAGACACATCTTTCGCTCTGTTAGGAAAAATGTGGATTTCTTCACAGCGATCGGAGACATTGAAAAAATCATATTTCTCGGTATACAGGAGCCAATTAATGAATTTCTCTCATATCAACGGAAGGCAATAAAATAATAAATCTCCACGGATACACATAACAGCTGTAGAGCACAGGGCGCTCTACAGCGTCAACGGTTTAACTGATTCACACGAATCTCTGCGCAATTGAAAGAAAATTCTATTTGCGGGGCCATTAGGAAGCGATTTTTGTAAAAAAATGATTTATGCATTTTTTTCATCCGTTGAAGCAAAAAAAAAACACCGGGCAACAAAATTGGTTTTTTTTTCAAACGGCTGCCATTTTGGTATCCGGAGCTTTTCATGACTTATCAACGTCATCAATGACCTATCGACGTCATCAATGACCTATCGACGTCATCAATGAACTATAAACGTCATCGATTACCTATCAACGTCATCAATGACCTACCAACGTCATCAATAACCTATCAGTGTCAGCAATGACCTATCAACGTCATCAATGACCTATCAACGTCATCAATGACCTATCAACGTCATCAATGACATATAAACGGCATCAAACATCAATTAATTAAAATAAGAAATAATTACAAGGTAGATCAAAATTTTGTTATAAGGTAAAATGAGCGATAATATTGTCGAGGGTTTTTTAGGATGGCATTCTTTTTTTACTTTTTAAATAACCTATCAACGTCATCAATGACCCATCAACGTCGTTAATTACCTATCAACGTCATCAATGAATTATCAACATCATCAATGACCTATTAACGTCATCAATGACCTATCAACGTCATCAATGACCTATCAACGTCATCAATGACCTATCAACGTCATCAATGACCTATCAACGTCATCAATGACCTATCAACGTCATCAATGACCTATCAACGTCATCAATGACCTATCCACATCATCAATGACCTATCAACGTCATCAATGACCTATTAACGTCAGCAATGACCTATCAACGTCATCAATGACCTATCAACGTCATCAAACAACCAATCAACCGCTCAAGTCTTTGCAGTCTTAGCCCATTGGAGATTTCTCTCCCTCTCTTTATCTCTCTCTCCCTCTCCCTCTTTCTGATATGGTTTTGCCCACCATACGTAGACTTCTTGTCATACCCATAGTCATTGGTTCGCGCCATCAATCAGCCACAATTAGAGCACTTTCCTGCAGAAAGGTTTCCCCGGATCTTACGCGATCAGAAGTACCGAATGAGGTCTATAACTAGCTGTAGGTGTGAATCCAGTGTCGTTCAGGGCTCCCTCTCATCGCGCTGCCCTCACGTAGCAAGTTGTCCTGGACATCAGATAGAGTATATGCAGTCGCTTTCTCGCGGCCTGCGGGGGATTAGGTCGCGGTATGAAACGACGAGTGGGGTATGCACGTACACGTTGCAGCATGCGCGGATATACGACGAGGGAAAAAGCAAAAACGAGAAAAGGCATACAAGAAGGGGAGGAGAGAAGCGCGCGCCCGAAGAGTTGTGGCCGTAGCGTGGGCCGCAACCGCTGCATTCCTGTAGGTTCAAGGATCCCTGCTCGTTGAATCGCTGCACCACCAGAACGAAGGATCGCGTGGTCTCTTCGCGGCTGCACGCGCGTCTTACTACTCCATATACCGAGCTCAAATCGCCGCACACATGCAAAGTCACCACTTCTCAGCCTACATCGATCTGCTCTTACCGTGTGTGAGGACTGCTCCACATGGAGAAAGCTTTCCTGGTAAATTCGCTTGTACGTACGTACAACTACGATATCGGAAGCGTCGCCCCAAGGACAAGAAGCGAGGACGAGCACGCGTATGGTGTACTTGGAGATAAAAAAAGCCTGTTTCCCAATGGCGCACATACGTGTATTGGTGCCATCTTCACCCACGACTCTGACTTCTTTTTTCCGTCTTTTTCACTTCTCGCGAGATTCTTCGTTGACTGCCCACCAAGCTCTTCTCGGATCTTCGTCTTGATCTTCTTCTTGCCTTCCACGTTGTCATCTTCCGCTTCGGCTTTGTTGCTGTAGTGAACTGCTGTCCTCGGTTTCCCGTTGTGGCAATTGGATCGAGTTGGACTGGAGGTTCCATAAAAGTCTCATGGGTTCGGTTTGCCGGTTGTTAACGTCGTCACTGTGTACCCAGTTTCGGAAAAAATGAGCCCATGCGGCAAGTTACCGGGAGCAAGTTACACGTGAACGTTTTGGCGCGGAAGGGCTCCCATCAAACCGGAACCGGATAAGAAATTCTCCGCTCCTTCGGCATTAACTTTAGCGTTAAATGAAGGAGGATGCATTGTCGTGGTTGCGGGGCGTTATTGCATAAAGCCCGCCATGTTTGTATCCCTCAAGGACGCTCAACGAACGCCCCTTCCCCTCTCGGTAGGTCAACGTCCTGGTGCCCGGGCGGCGGGCAAACACTCGCTCCTCGCATCTCCTCTTACTCTCCTTCTTCGGCATTTTCTTCACTTCCCAAGCAGCATCAACTGCACCAACTGCGGCTCGGGTAGTACGAACCGCATGCATCTTGCAGCAGCATCAACAACACGGGGCAGTCGAGTCTTCTCTCGTCAGCACGAGTGGGACGTCAGTATCATTAATCCCCCTGATACTACCAGTTCTCAGCTCTCTCGCTCTTATTCCCTCTCGCGCTCTGCTCGCTTTTGCCTCATTCTCATTAATTAAGAACGTTGCCGAGCCGACTTTCCGATTAAGGGTGCAAACGACAAAATCTGCTGTATCTTCCTTGTCTCGGATCGCCGAATATCACGTTTGCTTTATTATTTATGTTTGCTGAAACGCATCGAGTCAGGTTGAACCTGCCGTTGTTTTTCGAGCAAGTCTTACTTCCAGTTATCCAGAGCTCCTCAATTCCATTCGATTTCAATTAGGAATTATACGAAATCGCGTTAAGGGCTCAGCCCTTCAGCGAGTTATTTATTGGCGAGCCCCCTCCAGTCTTGCCAATAATAACGAGCGCGTGATACGTCTGGAAATAACGAGGCGCGCAGGAATCGCCCGAAGCTTGGAGGGAATGGAAAAATGTTGGAAGAAAATGAGGATTGGAAGTGGATAGATTCGAAGAACCTCGGGATAGAAATGAAGACGTGGCAGATAAGAAGAAGAGGAGTACTGCGATGATGAAGGTTGAGCTCATCGGATGATGGCTGACCCTTTGCCACAACGTCCTGACCAAGCCCCCGGCACAAGGGTACCTTCTATTTATATCTCTTGGTTAGCTATATTTAGCTCGATGTGTCGAGGCCCTAGGGGAAAGTTCGAAGGTGGGGAGATTGCGAGAGAGACGGAAAAAGGATGGATCGAGGCAATGGTATCCTCACGGGGCCTTCAGGTGTAGAAGTGTCGATGTAAGAGGAAAAGGGGCGTCGGAGATTGGCCCCGCAAGAAGAGGCCCTCTCTTGATCTCTTTGCTCACGTGTCCGAACGTCTGCGTTTCGCCGCCTTCGCTCGTTCCTCTCTCTCTCTCTCTCTCCCTCTCTGTCGTGTTCCCTCTCTTCGCTGGCTCTTTACACGTCACACACGCGGCGAACATTTCCAATGATCGTCCAGTGTAAGCGCATTGCATCACATACAAGGCAAGAGCGGAGAGATGCCACGCGAGAAGAAATAAAATAAATAAGCGAAAAAAGCAGTATCGAGAGGGCGAGCAAGGATGGCTGGAAATAAGTTGATGTTCGTGACTCCAACAATTCTGTATCCACGTGATCCAACTTGTGGATGAGGAAAGACCGAGACTCCTTCAAATATTGGGAGTACAAATAAGTCTCCGCCGTTTTTTTAAATAGAAAATTGGGCATTTATTGTGGAAGAACGGTACTTTATGTTTTATTCAAAGTATTGTCCATCACTAGCGACTATTTGCCGATCTTTCTGGCAGCATGAGGATACCGCGTCGGAAGAACGCTTCATCTTTTGAGGATATCCACAAATCGACCCAATTTTTGGTATCTTCATAGGATGTGGCTGCTCAGACAGCCCGTGCGTCATTGATCGAAATAAATGATAGTCAGAGGGAGCAATGCTGGTGAATACGGCGGGTGGGGTAAACCTTCCCAATTGAGTGTTATGAGTGCCCTTTCGCTTATGCCTGGCAAGCAGCATTTCACATGTGCAAAATCGGCGTTCAACGATTCTCGGCTTCAGTTCATGTAGAACCCAATTTCCTCGCTTTTGTATCATTCCTAACGATTTTAAGGGGTGAGATACAGTCAGAATTTTCAAAAAATCATTTTTTTAATTACATTTTCTTGAAATATGATGTTTCGAAAATATTCCCTGAAAATTTTAAGTCAATCCGATGAATAGTTTCCGGGATATCCCACAATTAGTGAAGGGACGTCGGGTCCCCATGGCAGGCAGCGGCTGACAAACGCGGAAATAATAATACCCGGGAAGGCAGAATGCTTCGAAGAGAACAGCAAATTGATATTTTGGAAGCTTCCACATCGGCAGAAGCCCTATTGCATGAGCCAGGAATTGATGATTCGATGTATGTAATTTCTTAATTAGTATTTCTATACATAAATCGAGTGTAAAATTGGAAAACTCTTTCGGAAATTTTAAAAAATGTATTACTCAAAAAATATGAACTTTAGCAAAATTTTATAAAGAATACTTTCGTTTTAGAATTGCGCAAAATGTTTAAAAAATAATAATTCATCCCGAAAAACTTTAATTTTTTGAAAAATTGTTTTAAGAATTGGCTATAAACAATTGAAAGCTCGACTTTTCGGCAAAAATTGTGATATTCGGATTCAGTGGATCAGAATACATAAAAAAAGTTTAGCTTTATCCATCGAGCTCAACATTTTACGAACGTATAATACCGTATCCACATCGAAAAACTTCAAACGCGTTTTTCTCGAAACTATGTTTTTCACGTCGGTGACCACTATAATTCAAAAACCACTCGACGAATTTTGATAAAATTTGGTGTGCTTATTGATAGCATTAAAAACTAGTCCTTGATCGAAGGATTTTCATTTTTGTTGAAAATTTATATTTTTTTTTAAATATAAATCGAAAGTTATCTGTCGGAAGCCGCCATTTTTTTTATTAAAAAAAAGCTTCGATTAAGGACTAGATTTATTATTAAACTAATGATTTTTTTGGTTTTTTTATTTCAGATGATCCAGTAAAATTTTATGATGGTCACTGCAAAGCACAACACGCCGAAGGATGTCCGACAAAGATGGCGATATTTTTATGAATAATCAATATTTTTCTTTAAAAATTTGTTCAAGTCAAGTTGAAATATAACATAAAAAGTCTGTGTAACCACTTTTGTAAAACAAACTTAATTACTATAAAAAAAAATATTGAAAATGCTCGTTTTTTCACGCCTCTGACTGCATCTTACCCCTCAAACGATGTGAAATTGCTTGTTGAGTCACTCCTAACGTAAGTGCAAGTTTTTCTTGCATTTGGCACAAATCTCCCTCCAACAATGCTCCCAATTCCTCGTCTCCGTACACTTTCGGCCTTCCGCTACGTTCTTCGTCTCCGACGTCAAACTCACCGTTCTTAAGGATGTATGGCAACTAAGTTATTTACTACTGTTCGAATTGAAACTCACTGATATTGTAAAGGAAAATATCGAGAACTTTTTGAGATTAAAAAAACAAAATTTGCCCACGTGAATGCTGAGATAAACGAATTCAAAGTTGGGTCATTTAACATGGGGAACATAGGACTGTACGTCCAAAATTCCCTTTACATTGGCAAAAAAGGTATTTCCGGAGTACTCTTTTGTAAAAAAAACTTTTGTGCGGTATCGCTGTAATATGCATGATACGTTAAAAAAAAATCGACATGTGCCCATATATTTTGCGAGATATTGCGAGTTAAATGGGACCGTTTTCGTATTTCTTTAGCTCGTATGTCGTAACCACGACAACGTCAGGGAAAACGTACATCAAATCAGCATCTAAATTTGCAGTTAAAAATTGAAAATTCTTCTTTCTGTACCGCATGTTTTACTTTGAGCTGTGGTAAATCTCCTTTTTAGCTTCAATGAATACTACAATTATTTTATTTAGTCTTTAAATGCGATTTTTGCAAATTGCATAATCAGTTCTGTAACGACTCTGCAGTAGCTGCCATACATCCTTAAACTTTTCAAACCACTCACGACAACTTCTCTCACTCAAAGCAGCCTCACCACATGCCTCTACAAGCAATCGATGCGCCTCAGCTGCAGATTTCTTCAAATTAAAGAAGCAAATCAAAAGTTCCCGCAAACGACGCTTATTCGGATCAAACCTCGACATTTTCGCGCGAAAAAAGTTATGCGATGCTGATACAAAATCGCTGATATTTCAAGGTTATGGTCTCGCCAGATGTCCAACCTTACGATATGACGTTTTACATCTGCCAATTTCAACCATAACCTCCCGGTGGGGCGATCTTTTGTCAAACCGCGGAGACTTATTTGTACTCCCAATACATCAACGGACTCCACAGATTCCTGACCAACGTTGGCAATTACTTGGCATCGGATTGCCCTTTCGCTGGCAAACGAACAGAACGCCAAAGACCTAACCCAAGTTACCTCATTGGAGGGCAACGCTGTCCTCGGGGGAGGTTGCTGCGAGGTACAAGAGGGATTCCCTCGGAGGATACACGTGCACTACGTGGCGATCCTTCCGAGACGGAAGGGAAGTTGCAAGGCGAAAGTGAGCATGCTCTCGCTGAAATGGAAAAGGATAAAAAGGTGAACCTCGGAGATGGGCTGGAACGGGAGGGAACGAGATAGGAAGGCGAAGAACGGTAGGGACGCCCATATATCCCGGTTGTACACACCGGCCGCATACCAGACGTGGACACTTACAACCGGCATAAGTTCCCCTCTGGAGCAACGTGGCTGCTTATAAACCCAAGACTCCGAAGCGTTCAAGATCCGCACACGAACACATGCACGTGTCGAAGCCAAGTATTTTCTGCGGGCGACTCCTTCCGCAGGATTAAAACCATTCTCGACGCTTTGCCTCTCTCTCTCTCCCGCTCTTTTGCACTCCTCGGGCTATGTTACCACGCAGTGGGTAGTTTACAGTGTATGCGGATACCAGAGAGAGGGTTCCGGGAGGACCTCTCCTCCCGAGCAACACTGAGATCCGCTGGTTCTCGAAGTTCCCAGATATAGACAAAGTAAGAAAATCCACGAGATAAAAGGAAAACTGGAATCTCAAAACGAGATATCCACCTTTTTTTCGCCCCGAAGATGCTTTACCATAAATGGATGGGATGACGGTAGGGACTCGTTAAAAATGAGCCTCGTACGAATTCCTTTTCTTTCGCATCGGGATTCCTCGTGCCGGAGCCACCGGAACACCTTTTTGATCGCTGCAGCTGCTTTGTCAGCTGCGAACGAGTCTATTATACTTTATTCTTCCAGCACATCGGTTAGTGAAGCAACAATGAATATGATTTTGTCTTGGAAGCGTAATAATGTGATGTGGTGGCATGTTAGGGTTAGGTTGTTCGATATGCTTGCTTTTTCGACATTCGTACGCCTCCAATAAGGGCTATTGCGTCGTTTTGGTGAAGTAACCCTACTGACAAGACACGTCACTTTGGATTCTGCATGCGATTCTGTTGAAACTCATGAATATGGTGGAGCATAGAAAACTATTGATACGGATTTTTTTTATCGGCCGAAAACGGATTTGAGGGGTGAAACCATCACCTAAAGTCGAATATGTCAAGGGCTGATTTTGTGGTCTCATTCGCAAGCAGTTTATCGGTTCCAGTGAAAGAGAAACGAAAATTCTTCTAATACAAAACGATGAGAAATCAGGTATGGGTACATTGAAAAAAGACGAAAATTAAGGGATGAACCACCCCTTTTTTTCTTTCTGTCACCTTACATTTAAAAAAGGTGCTTTAATTTGAATGTAACGGGCAACACTTTGAAGGAGGGACAAAATAAAAGCTTACGTATTTTTACACTTTGTCGGATAGCAAGCTTAAGAGGGTCAAATTCGTTTGATACGCTTTCGACGATTTTTAATGGACAGTGACGGTTTTGGGGGAAATAAATGGTAAATTTGTATTTGTGTGTGTTTTTTTTCAATGTACTTATAGTGGATGTCTGATCTTTTTGTACGAGGCGAATATTCGTTTTTGTTTCACTGGAATCGGTACATTGCTTGCAGCCGAATCTGCAAAATCAGCTCTTGACATGCTTCACTCTAAGGGCTGGTTTCCTCCCTTAAAGCAGTATTTCCGTCGATAAAAAAATACGTATCTGATCATTTTGACTGCTCTACCATATACACTACCGGCCAAAAGTTTGGGTACACTAGTCGAAATTTCTTACCGCACTAAAAGTTAGATAGCGGCCTCAAAAATAAAGATAATTAAATGTCCCAAACGGCGTTTCAAAGAGGACAAATTTACCTTCATCTTGCTTTTTTTTTAGAAAATTCTCTATGATTTTTTTTCGCCCCGTTGCGCACTGTTGAACTCGGCCATTTTTGCCTAGTTTTTGCCTGTTCGAAAATGAACTGCAAAATTTGTGGAAAAATTTTTCCTCGGTTTTGTCGATGGTAAACTTAAAAAGGATATCAAAACCGACATTTTCGTTTTTTAGAAAGTCTCGTACGTTTTTTTCGTTCCAGTATTGAATTTGTAGCTAAAAAATACATGTTTTAGAAAAAAGAGGTATCATCGAAGAACTATAGGGTTTCAGAGGAAATGTCAAGAAGGTAAAAAGTTACATGGGTTCAAAGTGGAGCGGCTAGAATTTTTTCGGAATTTTTTTGGGCTTTTTTTTTACTATTTTTGGTTGGAACTTCGATGCGTGGAGAGGCTCCACTTGGGAATTATGGAGACTAGGACAATATGTTGAGAAAGGAAATTTGTTTACAATTTTATTTTTAAATAAGAACAATTTTTTACATGAAAAAATTGGCTGGATCTCGAAGATCCGTCGTCAGTTGGTTGTTATGCCTCGAAAATTATCGGATTTAAGACAAAATATTAAAAAGACAAAAGTTGTAATTTTTCATTTTAGATTTGCTGACATTTTTTCCAGATTTCTTTTCCAAACTTTTTTACCGCGATTTTTTCCCCGAATAACGAGGTGCTTTTTGACCCTTTATCACAAATCCAGTACCACACAACTTAAAATTTTTGGACTTGCTTTTTAACGCAAAAAATAGTCAATCAGTCTTTGACCTCCTCGATACGAGTTTTTCATCGAAAGAAGGTTCTCCGAGTTCCACCGAAATAATAAAAAAAACTAAAAAATTATAGTTAATTAAAAATAAAAATGTAAACAAATTTCCTTTCATAATATATTGTCCTAGACCTCATAGTTCCCAAGTGGAGCCTCCACTCATCATAGTTTCAACAAAAAAAGGTGAAAAAAATGTAAAAAAATATGAAAAAATGCTAGCCCCTCCAGTGTGAATCCGTGCAACTTTTGATTCTCTTGACATTTCCTCTGAAACCCTATAGTTCTTCGATGACATTGTTTTTTTTTTCTAAAACATGTCTTTTTTAGCTAAAAATACTAGGGCGGAAAAAATCGCCCGAGACTTTCTAAAAACCAAAAATGTCGGTTTTGATATCCTTTTTAAGTTCACCATGGAAAAAACCGAGGACAAAATTTTCCACAAACTTTGCAGTCAATTCTCGATGGCCAAAAAAAGGCCGAAAAATAGCCACGTTCCAAAGTGCGTTCCAGGACGAAAAAAAATCGTAGAGAATTTTCTAAAAAAGCAAAATAAACGTAAATCTGTCTTTTTTAAAACGCCACTTGGGAAATTCGATTACCTTTATTTTTAAGGCCGCTATCTGACTTTCAGTGGGGTAATAAATTTCGACTAGCGTACCCAAACTTTTGGCCGGCAGTGTACGTGAGTTTCAACAAAATCAAAAGTGACCACTAAAGTGATGTTTCTTCTGAGATAGAATTCAATGTGCACTTACCCGATCCGCCGGTGTCTAGAGTGCGCCTTCGTCTCGTTCATCGAATGTCTGCGTTTCTCGCGTTCCCGTCTCCTCGAACTCTTGCCCTCGCTGCCGTAGATCGGGCCACCCCTTGTTATGGCCGGTAGCTCGTTCTTTGCCGATCTCTCGCGATGATTGGAGGGCCCGGCGAGGACAAGGGCGCCGCCGAAGCATCTGGCCCGTTCGCGCACCTTTTCGTGGCAGACTTTGCCGAGCGAACCGCGAAAGTGCCTGCGACTTTGCTCCCGAGGCAGGCTGCAGTAAAGATTCTGCGCCGTGTGAGTTGTCCTGATCAGGCTTTTGTCACTTGGAGCGAAGCTTGGATCGTAGGAAGAGTTGGTGGGTCGATTTTTAGCTGGTGCGGATGGAGCAGTGTCTTGATGGCTTCGTGAACCTCCGCCCAAGTGTTCTCTCAGCCATTTCCCAAATCCCCCTCCGCTGCTACCACCTCCTCCCGTATCCAAGGTCGTCGGGTGACCTTCGTTGCTCGTCTTGCCTCTGGAAGAGCGAGAGACAAAAATAAAGTCCTCCTCTCGGGGCTCAACCAACCGCGTAATTATATGTATTAAGTGTACTATGCGAGGCGTGTCACGAAATATTGAGTTTGGGAGGAATGAATGACCGACAAGGCCGTGTGGCGTGTCACGGAATGGCGGACGTTGGCGAACGTGAAAAAGACACGATGATGGCTTACGATATGGCAGAATGGGAAAAAAAAGGAAACCACGTATTGCGTGACCGCGTTACGGCAGCTCTTTGGAGATCCTGTGGTCCCGAAGATCTGAAGGCGAGTTTTTGGTTCGGGACGCGGCCGATCAGCAGGAAGTGTCGCCTCGGTTGTCGTAAGGGGTACCCCACTTGCGATTTTGAAAAAATCGATTTTTTTTATTACATTTTTTTGAAGCGCAATTTGAAGTGCAGTTTTTTTTGATGCCCGGAATAGATGACTCTATGTAAGTTTACAAAAAAATATATTTTCTTCGTGTAAACTGAAATTGAAACTTTAAACGCGTTTTTCTCAAAATGGCATTTCTGAAGTCGGTGACCAAGATTACTCGAACACTAATGAACCGATCTTCTTGAAATTTTGCAGGCTTATTTAATACATAAAAATGTAGTCTTTAATCGTTCGATTTTTTTCGTTAAAATCGAACCATTAACTTTGACTGTTCGCCATTTTGTGAAAAATGAATATTTTTTAAAATCCTTCGATTAAAGACTAGTTTATACTTATATTTGACTAAATCCATCCGCATTTTTTTTCAGATGTATATAAAATATGTACATAAAAACTGTGTAAAATGTGTATATAAAAACATTATTTCATTGACGGCCATTTGCCACTAAACAATGTAATATTTTTCAATAAAAAAATTACTGAAAGTTCTTCAAGATGTGTTCTTTAAGATGGTATATTGATCGATTAAAGAAGTTTTGTAGTTTTCTTTTAAAAAAATCATGAAAAAGGCCGTTTTTTTGCGCTACAAGTGGGGGTAACCCGTTGAGTGCAGATCATTGCGGTCTTCTCTCTCTCTCTCTCTCTCTCTCTCTCTCTCTCTCTCTCCCTCTCTCTCTTGCTTTGATATGGTTTCGCCCACTGCACGTAGCTTTCTTGTCACATCGATAGTGCCCGCGAGGGGGTGTTAGGATCAAAATTGGGAGCTCCGGAAGTGGAGAGAAAACGATCACGCGTCACCGGGGAAGAGAACGCGCTCACTTACGGTTCTTTGTGCAGACAGTATTATTGATCCTTTCGCCCGATCATTGAGAGTCATTCGAAAATGGCCATCGTGAAGCAACGACGGTATCTTAGGAATCAATAAGATGATCTTCATTGATATGACCGAAACCTCAATTTCGCTTTCATCATGGCTGGCATTGTTCCAGCGATACCCTCGACGCCTTTACCTTGCACTCTTCATCTTTCGCTTTTCATTTCTGTCCTCGTTGTTTTTTTTTCGAATCAACGCCCCCCCCCTGATTCAACTCCTTATGCGGAGTGGATCTATCGGAGTGTGAAAGGTCGACTTTCGCAGGGCTTTTTAAAAGCGAAAAAAGGATGAGGTGGGATAAAAGAAGAGATGTACTGCGTGAAGCGCGACAGGAAAAAAAGGATGAGTGATAGAGAGCCGGGGCGATGGTCCTGTTGAACAAGGTCGGCTGAATGGGCCGTCGAGGGGCTCAGTGTCTCCCTTGCGGGGCGGGGAGGAGGGGTGGGCACGAATGGTTTTATAATAATAAGGGCCCGATCGACGTTCCGGAGGATTCACGGGCCCGGGGTACGGGAAAGGGCCGCGTTGGGGCTTACGGATGACCTTGTCAAGGTCACCGCTGCTTCTGGCCATGACCGAGACGCGACGCCACCAACCGGCTCTCTCGCTTTTTCTCTCTCCCTCCTGGCATTTTTCTGTGTCCCGTCTTTTTATGCCGAGTTTATTCCCATCGAATCATTGTTCCTCTCGCCCTCGTTACTCTTCTTTGCCTCGGCATCGCTGCGGACCCGGATTTTACACATTATACGTCTCGACCCAATTGTCGCGTTGTACGCGATTTATCGCACGACCCGTCGATTTTTTATATGTTTATCCATTTGTCGATAACGAATGATCAAAGTTGGTTTTTTGATCGAAAATCGAACTTTCTTTTGTACAGCTTGCCATTTTTCAAATTTAAAAACAGTATCCGGTCATACGTAAGTATTATTACTATACTAGAAGTACATTTTTTATCTTTCGTTTCAGATTACCCTGGTTGCCAGAACCACCCACACCAATTGGTCATGTAGTAACGGTGGCACTCAGTTTGAATAATAATAACTTCATTGTTCATCAATATTTTTCAGGAGAAAAAAAACTCAAACTTCAGAAGCCTATGTACCAATCGTGTGTAAAATCCTGACCTTGTCATCCCAATACACTCATCAGAAAAAAATATTGAAAATTGACCTCTTTTTTGGGCACTGCACCAATATTTCCAGTCTATTTTTTATCTCGAAAAATTTCGCAGCTCGTGGACACTTAGAACTTACACTCTTACATGGTATATCAACGTTCAAAAAAATCAGTTCCTCTAAATATTGTATGTGTTCAAATTATAGGCAAAGATGAAGAATTTTCAGTACTTTGCACTGTCGAGTCTTTTATTATAAGTTCCTGGCAGGGAATCGTGTATAGGAGGGCTAACGTGTATAATTTCGTATAGCGCCAGGCAATTTATGGGTTTAATACCAGTGCCGTCTGTTCGCCTACCAGGAAGGACTACCTTAAAAAGTATTCGCTGTCGGATATTCTCGTCACGAATTGATAAATTTTTCATTCCCGTCCCCCCCGCCCGTTCCGTCTCATCCGCGAATATTTCTCGATGTTTCTTGTCGTTCGAGACATTCGTAGCCTTTAAACGCGAATAAAGGGAGATACAGCAACAAGGAAGTAGAATTCAACGGAGGCGGTCGCTCCAACGAGTTTGGCTGATCGGATCCAAGCTGAATTCCGGGGTGTGTATTATTCGTGCGGGTTACGCCACTGTATAAAATTCCGGTTCTGCAAGCCCGGTTCTCTCGGCTCTCCTCTCTTCTTCTTCTCCTCTCCATTCACTCCTCGCCCGCTGTTCGCGTTATCTCTCCTTTACGGATACCTTTTTTTTCGTTAAAATTCTTTCGTTTTTTGCAATCACGTTTGAGACTCGATTTCTCAAAGCTCCGGGAGCAATGATGCCGAGGGGACTTCTTGCTGGAACGTGCCTCGTCAAGTTGTCGGGAATAATATTGTCCTTGGATGATCTTGCCGTATGTTTATGTGTTCGTCAATAACAGGTGATCAAAGTTGTTTTTTTTTTCGGGCGAAAATCGAACTTTTTTCTTCTGCTTGGCATTTTCGTAATTTTTTTTTTTCAAGTATCCGCACGTACGAAAGTTTTATTAGTATACTTAAAGAACATTTTTAATGGTTTATTTCAGATGCGCCATGTTTACAGAACCACCTACACTGATTGGCCACGCAGAAACGGCGGCATCGTGTTTAACGGGGTCCTCTAGTTTCTCGGGTGGAAAAAATCGATTTTTTTTCATAAATCACATCTACAACATGTGTAGAAAATGTGTGCCAAAGGATTTTTCGATATTCGAAGTGGTTCACAAGTATAAATCACATGCGCGAACTTTCAAACGCGTTTTTCTCGAAACACCATTTTTCGAAACGGTGACCACGATTTTTCAGAAACTACTGCATCGATCTTGTTCAAATTTATACAGCATCTTTAATATGTTATAAGCCAGCGATTGAACTAGGATTATCATGATTGCTTCGATAGTTTTTTTTTGTACCAGCGAAAAACTTAAGAAAAAATGAGTAAAAAATAGAATGTAACTTTCAAAAGTGTATAAAAAAGTCAATTTTTGTAATTTAGAATTCACTCTAGTTCAATCGCTAGTCTTAAATACGAAGATTAAAATGCCGTTTGGTTTTTTGATTTCAGATAAGCAGAACAGCCGCAATCTTGGTCACCGTCAAGCACCTCTTTTACTTGATGTCATCCTGTCGGCCACTATAACGTTTATTCTATTATATATTTTGACTTCAAAAAATGTGTAAAGCTTATTTAAATGTTAATAAAGATTATGCAAAAACAATGAGATTGATTATTTCGATGCTTTGCCGGTAAAAAATTATTGAAAAAGCCGTAAAAAAACAGCCGAGAAACTAGAGGACCCCGTTAACCCCTTCGTTGGCATTGACGCAATAATGCGTCAACCTTTATTTCCCTATTTAATTGCTCTGATTTGAAATCGGAGCCTCACTCGGGGGTTTTCGGGCTCGCTGAATCCGAATTTGAAGTCAAAATTTGGAAATTCAAAATGGCAGCGCCAATATGGCAGACAAAAATCAAAAACTTTACTCGATTTAGATGAAAATTAGGACTCCGAGATTTTTAAGGTCGCTTATTACGAATCTGAACTTTAAATAAAAAAATTCAAAATGTTCAGACTCATGATCAGTGACCTACACAACCTATGAGGACCGAGTTTCATCTAAATCAATCTGTATTATTTGTATTTTCATTCGTCATATTTGTTCGTCATTGTGAATTGCTGAATTTTGAGTTCAGGTTCATAATCATCACCCTCAAAAACACCAGAGTACAAGTTTTCAGGATAAAAGAAATATCCTGCCATTTTGGGCACTTTTTGTCGAATTCTCTCTGCCAACGAAGGGATTAATGGTCGGCGAGTTAACCGGTCGGCCAGATCTAGTCGGCCTGTTAAACGGCAACCTGAATATATACTTCAGAAAAAGAGTACAAACCCGATCCTTTCATAATTAGTTATCTCTATGAAAAAAAATCGCAATTATTGACGACAGAAGACTTCTTTCCCTAAAATTTGATTTTAGAAATCGAACGATGCATACAGCATGCCGCTAGTGCGCCTAGTTAAAAAAACCGCCCTTAAACGAATAATTAAATTACCGTTCATAAATCATTCAAGTACCACGCGATTCCTCTTCCCACTCGCGGTGCGGAGACGTATGTTATTATTCATTCGGCTCGCTAAAGTTTTTAATTGCAATTCGAGATCCTTCCTCTGTGCTTGCGCTATAAGCTCGGAAATACGAGAGTTACCATATTGATGTCGTAGCTTAACCCTTTCTCGTTATATTTCGCCACGCGTGGTCCTTCTCAACTCTGTTTTGCCTCTTGCTGCGCAAACACCCATTTTCTCGGTCTCTCTTTTTCTCACTTTCTTAGCAATGGCATCGCCGAAAGAGAGAGAGAGAGAGGGTGAGAGAGAGAGAGAGAGAGAGAGAGAGAGAGAGAGAGAGAGAGAGAGAGAGAGAACACAGGTTCTCCAGTCCGAGATGCCAGTGCTCGAGTTGCGCTAAGCAATGCATTTGTATGCCTTGCTCAACGTGTAGCTCAGCTTACAGTTTTTATCTCATTTTTTAACAACTCTTACCTTTCGTTTACTTTTTTTTTTCAATTATTTTTAATTCTAGACGAGGAGCGTTTCGTTCCGGGCACGGCCGCTCGGCTCTCGTTTCAATTTATTTTTGCAAGCCGTTTTGTCGCAGGGCCCACCGCATTCTCCCTTATATACCATTGCACACACACACACACACACACACACACACACACACACAACACACATATACATATATACATATATACATATATATATATACATATACATATACATATATACATATACATATACATATACATATATATATATATATATATACATATACATATACATATATATATACATATACATATACATATACATATACATATACATATACATATATATACATATACATATACATATATGTGTGTGTGTGTGTGTGTGTGTATGGACATAAGAAGAAAAAAATGTAGAGGACTTTTGCTCACAAGGCGAATCCCCTTAGCACGACCGGAAGGTCTCTGCCGCGCCCCTCCTCTGCGTTGTCCTTATAGTGACATCCGCAAAATTTGTCATACGTGAATTTTATATTCTACTCTCGTTTTTGTCCGTTTGTCATATTCTCAGGCTTCACAATTGGTCATGATCTTTTATGGTTTCCATCTTAAAAAGAGGGCGCAAGTAAGGTTTTTTTCTTCGTATTCTGTCAAGTGGCTGAAAAATTGAATATTTTCTTGATCAAACGCAAAAATGAGTGTTTCATCTTTGCCGGCTACACTGCAAAAAAATATTTAATTTAAATGGGACCTATTTAAATGAAATAGATACTCTTAGTGGATTCAACTAAATTGTTTTTTGAACATATGAAACCGAATCGGGGATATATTAGGATTAACTAAAATATTTAGTTATGGGACGATATTAAATAGATTTTGATTTGAATGAATAAATATATTTGGAATAAATTATTTTAATGATTGAGCGCAATAGGAAACATTTGTTTTCACGAAATATCTAGTTGATTCAAATTTTAAAAACTCAAATGGACGCGGTCAGTTAATCGAAATAGAATTTTTCTGTCGGTGTATTTGCCGAGGCTCTACCCCCCTCTTGGTGGTCGTTTTAGGTGTACTGCTTTATTCTTTTTTTTCTCGAAATTTTCGGACTCGTTTTGTGGTCCGAAGCCCTTTGGCAAATTGCTTTAGAAGCCTTTCCAGAGTCACGGAAAGCTTCTTGAAAACCCTCGCACCTTGTCGCGTTCTTTCCTCGGAGGATCAATATTTGACAGAAAAAAAGGAAGAAAAACATTAAGTGGTTGGGCAAAAAAATCGCGGTGGGTTGTCGGAGCGTCCTGCGGGGAGACCTCCCCGGTGACAACCTTGGGATGAGTTTGAATATTTTGCGTCACGAAGCCGCGTCTCTCTCACGAGAGATCGTCTCGAGTTTCCACTTGCCGCGCTGACCCTTCGTTTTTATCGATTCACGATCCGTTGGGCTCAACCGATCCGTGCAAATCGCCGCGAATCGCTCTGCACGTATACGCGCGCGCGTCTGGCTGTGCGCAGGCGCACGACCCGGCGCACTCGTACGGGAGCAATTTTAGATCGGAGACGATAGTTTTTTTTGTTCGTTGACAATGAGAACATCTTTATTTAGAATATCTTACGATTTGATCATATGCTCAACGATTTGGGGATAACAAACGATTGAAGTTGTTTTTTAAAATCGAAAATCGAACTTTTTGTTTCACTTGCCATTTTCGTAATTTTTTAAGGGGCTATACCAGTGTGACACTTTCAAAAAATCAATTTTTTTGCCTTTTTCGACAGTTTGCATTTGCAAGAATATCCTGTAAAACTTTCAACGCCGTATCTCTATTATCTTATCTTGCGAAAATCGATAGTTGAATCTTTAAACGCGTTTTTCTCGAAATGAGATTTTTCAAATTTGCTGACATTGTAACCAAAACAGCAATTATCCGATTGACTTGAAATTTGAACTGAGTAGTCTCGAACCTATTTACTCTACAACGACGTAGGATATTTTTGATTGAATGAAAATTGACGATTTGGCATTGAAAAAAACGACCATTTCACAGGCAAGAAAACAGATTTTTTTGCATAACTACGCCAATTTGTTAGATTTTGATATTTTTCGAAAATTCTACGTTATTGTACAGGAAATACCTTCCAGTGTAACGACATTTTTTCTTTTTTCGGTTTCAGCTACTCTATCGGCCGGAATCATGTCAGCAGTGGAGGAACTTTTTTTGGCGCCTCCGAAGGCAGCGCATAGGTCGCTTGGATCTCAATGTTTTTCTATGAAAAAATTATGTAATATAGGTCAAATATGGTCAAATATATTCTTGACTTTTCGAATCATTTAATGAAGCACTTTTCGTCCAAAAAATTTCCGAAAATCACCCAAATTTTCAGCGTTCCCTTAAGGCGGGATATACATTTACAACGATAAAAAAATCGATTTCTTTTTTTTTCTTCTTTAACGGTTATACGCAGTTAGAAATTTCAAAAAAACGATTTTTTTAAATGCATTTTCGGAATGTACAAATATGTGAGTATATTCCCTGAACATTTCAAATCGATCCAGCGAATATTCTCGGAAATACACACATATTTGTAGGGGCGCTCGGAGCGCGTCTCCGAGCGTCCGAGAAACTTTAAACGCGTTTTTCTCAAAACGGTGTTTTCCAAGTCGGTGAGCACGATTTCTCAAAAACGGGTCAACCGATCCGTCTGCAATTTGAACACAACCTTGTCAGATATATTCTTCAGGTATTGATCGAAGGAATAAGATTTCCGATAATGATTTCTATTTTTTTTCAACGATCAATACCTGAATTCAACTATCCCCTAAAAGAATCTGTTTGGTTTTTTCATTTTAGATAATCCAAACCGGTGATACTTTGCTCACCGCTGGACTTTTTTTTTCGGGGACCTCCAGGAGACTTCCTACAGGAGCAATGTTAATAAATATTTTTAAAAATAAAAAATGCCAATCCAAAGCTGAAAGATGCCGCTACACTACCTAATACTTTTCGTTTTGCCCAAATGAAATCCTTTTCCAGAAAAAAATCGTGAAAAAACGAGTTTTTTTGGCCTTGCAACTGCGTATAGCGCCTTAAGGGGTTACCCCCACGTGCGATTTTGAAAAACCCAATTTTTTTGAAGTGCAATTTTGAAGTGCAGTTTCTTTTGATGCCCGGAATAGATGACTCTATGTAAGTTTACAAAAAAAAAAGATTTTCTTCGTGTAAACTGAAATTGAAACTTTAAACGCGTTTTTCTCAAAATGGCATTTCTGAAGTCGGTGACCAAGATTACTCGAACACTAATGAACCGATCTTCTTGAAATTTTGCAGGCTTATTTAATACATAAAAATGTAGTCTTTAATCGTTCGATTTTTTTTTCGAAAAAAATGGCCGTTTTATAGCCAAAAAAACGGCCGTTTTTTTTTCGGTAAAATCGAACCATTAACTTTGACTGTCCGCCATTTTGTGAAAAATGAATATTTTTTAAAATCCTTCTATTAAAAACTAGTTTATACTTATATTTGACTAAATCCATCGGCATTTTTTTTTTCAGTTGATCCACTTCGCTGCAATGTTTGCCACTAAACAATGGAATATTTTTCAATAAAAAAATTACCGAAAATTCTTCAAGATGTGTTCTTTGAGATGGTATATTGATCGATTAAAAAAGTTTTGTAGTTTTCTTTAAAAAAATTCATGAAAAAGGCCTTTTTTTGCGCTACAAGTGGGGGTACGCCTTAAACGATAAAACTATATACGTAGAATATTATCCAAAGTTTCAAAGCGTAATGCGAAAAACTTCAAACGTTACAGCCCGTCAACGCTGTGAATAACCGTTCGGATTCGGAGCGGGCGTGAACTTCAAACGCGTTTTCCTCAAAACTGCATTATCGAAATTGGCGTGCAGGATTACTCAAAAACTATTACACCGATTGAGTTGAAACTTGGTAGAAATATTGATAATATTGGTACCTTGTACTTGACGAAAATTGTTTTTGAAAAATTGAAAAAAACTAGTTTTTTAATCCACATTTTACAGAAATGTTGCGTGAAATGTTGATTTTTTTGTTGTAAATGTGTCGTTATCTCACATTCGCATTTTCTTCATTTCAATTACCGTCACATAGAAACTATATACATGTTCTAACTGAAAAAATATTTGAACTTTTTTGCAAATCAAAGTCTACTGGAAGTTAAACTGCACCCCGATTCGCAACTCCCGCGGCAACCTTGCTGTAACACTCTGAAACAGCTCCGCCCTTTGGATGATGAATTAATTTTTTAAAATTATTTCGTATACTTAAATATACTATTAAAGTATACCTAAAGTTTGATAATTGTAGAATAATTATTTCTTAGTTAAAAAAATCTTCAATATTGCTTATTTTCTTCCTGTCGAAATGTATATCCTGCCTCAGGTTTTAAAAAAGCATACCGCTATACAAAAGTTCTATTATTATGGAGGAAAGGAAGGTAATTTGGAATACCATTTTGTTTTAAGCCTGCGACTTTTTTTTTGTAAGGTGTAAACAAATAAAACCATTAAATTGAAGCAATATTTATATACTATCAATCTGCGAGCTATAAAAAAAAAACTAAACATTGCTACTGGATACCATTTTAGTTTGAACGCAAAATTGCACAATTCTGTGTTCGAAATGGGGTGCAGGTATTTTGGAATAAGAGTATTCCAAATACGGAATGAGTATGGAATAAATATGGAATAAGAGTATTCCAAAATATATTCACTGTGCCTAACTTAGTTATGTGGGCTATTATTATTAGGCCATTATTTTAGCACAAAATGTAAGAGTTATGATTATTTCTACAATCAGCTTTAATCCGTTTTTTAACAGTCTTTAATCAGTTTCAACAATTAAATAAATGGGTTATTTGCAAAAATCGCAAACATAGGATCTACCTTCATAGCCGGCACATTCAGCATGTACCCAAATCTCACACATAAATTTCTGCATCCATCCCCCTGTCTTCACTATACGTCCCTTTACATAAAATAGACTCGTTAGCTGCAGGGGTTCTACCACCAAATGAAGTTTCTAGTTCTCCTGACCTACTTGACTTACGATTGTCACAAGAGTTGGAAGATTCCAAACTTTCAATGTCATCAACATCGCTTTCATTGAGTCTTTGTTTCTTGGTCTTTTTATCGTTTCTTTTTCCCATCTTGGCATATTTTGTCTTAGCCTTCTCCATGTCTTTTGTAGTTTCTTGTCTTTTCCTTTATTTTGAGTGTTTTCTCATGCCTGTCTATTTGAGATTTTCTGGTCTGACTTTTTCTGTTTTTCAGGTTCTTTTTTTTATGGTTCGGCATAATCTGTAAAAAAATGAGTTCTGTAAATTGTTGAAAAATACCAACAAACCAACAGACAGACTGTCCCTTTTATATACAGGGTGTCCCAGAACTCAACGTCAAGCCGAAACGGGGTGACAGGATTGATTGTAACCATCATGAGAAAAATCAGTAAAAAAATCTATTTTGAAAATTTTAAATTCATAGTTTAACAAAAAACAGTCTTAATTCTAGGAAACTTGGGGCAATTGTGTCATTATTTTTGACTGTGATTCTAGAAATGTTATTTAGGGTTATGGTTCCAAAGTTTAAATGAACAAAAATAATAAAAATTAACCACAATAACCGAAAAATGGTTACAGTTTGACCAAATTTCTAGGTTTTTCTTAAATGCCCAGATTTTTTTTCTGATGTTTCTCATGATGGTTACAATCAATCCTGTCACCCCGTTGCGGCTTGACGTTGAGTTCTGGGACACCCTGTATATCAGTGAGATCGATCTACATCTACATCTACATCTAGTTACAAAACTGATGGTAATTTGGAATATTCCGAATTATCATCATATCGCGTATTCCAAATTAGCATCAAGACGTAGTCGGACATAAGCTCTACTTTTTTTTGTTAATAAATAAACAAATCTTTAAAATCAAAGCAATATGCAAAGTTTATGGTCTATTTTACAGTACACATAAAGCTGAACAACATAATCATATGGAAATTTGGCGATTTTAACTCACCAAAGACGTACCTCGAAAGTTTTCAAAAACATTCCTTCACAATTCGAGCTCTGCTCCGCATATTAAAAAAGTCACGAACAAATCGGCCATAAAACCGAGATGGCGCTACTAGTTTCCGTGAGACCCTGCTGTTCCAAATTACCAGTAGTATTCTAAATATCCTTCCTTTCCTCCACTAAGAGTACGTTTTTTATTTTTTCATTTCTCGTGAGCCTCGTTGGCAGAACCACTTCCAATACTATTTTCCAATATTATTTATATTTATCAATATTTTTCTATAAAAAAATCGCACTTGGCAAGATTTCGTATCAATTGTGTGTAAAATTCCAACCTAGTTATCCCAATACTCTCATCAAGAGAAAAATACCTGAAAATCGATCTGTTTTGTCGACCTCAAGCTTAGACCCCCGTCCAAACTTGTTTTTCCCACAAGACAATTCAGCTCGACAATTGTTCCAACTGAACGTTCGATCGTCTCTTCCACGCAACGTCGGTTGATCGAGTATTGCGTTAGTGGTTTGAGCAAGCGACAAGATCGATATGACGAAGAGACAGCGAAAGAGGGGAAAAGGGTCCGGGCGTGAAAGCGGCCGAAGTCGATGTTGCGTGAAAACGTTGCTCGTCGATGGGTGACGGAAGATGAGAATGAAATGTCTCTCGAAGGGCGAGAATATCGTGAGCCGGGTGGTGCCGGAGTTGTATGTGCAATTGGAGCAAGACCCACCGCGTGCCGTTTCTACGCTTCATTCGTACTACAGACTCTTGAAAATTCTTGCTATTCGTATTTCATTGTCTTGCCGGTCATTGAATGCCAGCGTTATTATTTATGATTTCTTACGTCGATCGTTGCTATTGCTGTACGATTTGGTCGTAAATGAACCTTCCGAGGTCTGGGGACCGCACCGCTTTTAACGGACGAGACTCAAAGAGTTCCGGAAGTTGATGACGCGGATATATACACCCTTGGCCAAAAGTTTGCGGCACCCTCCTATTTTTCTTTCCGGACAAAAAATTGAATATCTCGGCCAAAAAAATCGGAAACCAATTTACTAAACGGGGTTTTCAAGAGTATAAAGTCTGCTTCAATTTGCGTTTTTAATTTCATTTTTCCGATTTTTTTTGTGCCCGGTACGTTATTTTAAAAATGGTGGTTTTTTACGATTTTCGAGCATCGATTTTTTCGATGGTCGAAAAAATCGATTTTTTTGTTGTTCCATTTTCTTGAAGTTTGACGTCTCCAGAATATCTGGTGAAAACGGCATGTTACTATTTCGATAAATAAGACAGTGACAGCCAAGAAAGTGAAACGTGTTTTGCGACGCCGCGCCGACAGGCTCTTCAAATCGGTGCCCAAAATTTCTCGAAAACCAATGAACCGATTGCCTTGAGGTTTTTTGTGGTTATTCTATACACCATTATCTAGTACTTGTCATAGGATTTTTTTCCGTTACTTAGTTTTTGTTTTATAGGCAAAATATCAAGTAATTTTTGGCCCAAAAATCACTATTTATGTTTAAACGTCCGGCATTTAGTCATAAATCGATATTTTCAAAATCGGCTATGACAAGTACTAGATTATAGTATCTAATTTAATAATCTTTTTGGTTTTTTTTCAGATGATTTTTAAAGAAACGCCAGTGGGTACCGTATACGCAGATTTTTTTACGACGCTCCAAGGATCATACAATATCCTTGTATATTTTTGATATTTTTGAATAAAGAAAACTAAACATATTTTTGAATGTATATAATTTTAGATAATTAAAACCCGAATCCAAAATTTCAATTAGTTTTCCTTGAAAAAATTCACAAAAGTGACCTTTTTTCCGGCTCCTAGGTGTATATCTCCCCTTAAATATCCAGAATCACCAATCAAATCTTGGCGCCCCGGATATCGTACTATCCCCAGACAATGTATTAAAATTTTATTTCTAGACACTTATTTTAAACATTTGATAAATTACAAATGGGTAAATAATTAATAAAATCGTATGACATTCAGATAAGTCGAACAACACTTTGAGCTTATGTTTCCCTACGAAATACCCGTTAGGGTCAATCAACGGTGTATGTTTCATGTTTTAAATAATTAAAAAATGTAAAATAGATCGAAAAAAGTGTACAAGAAATGTCTCGACAGGAACGGCCGGATACGATGGCTTCGTCATCCCTCAATATTTTTTGTACCTTTTTGTGTAGGTATTCTCTTGTCGTCCTTTGAATCGTGGCAAGGGTCACGGGGTGAGGTTTTGCTTAACGGGATCTCTGGGTCTACTCGTTGTATACATATACACGTCAGTCTGTCGATGCTAATACCTCGAGATACACGATCGTAACTACGACGGGTTGGAACACCATGGATCGAAACTTACCTCTCTCTTTCTCTCTCTGTGCCACGTTCTTTCTCTCGTTACGTCACTACGATCTAACGCTAATGATACCAACAAGCCACCACCGGATATCTACGATCGATCGATCGTTTCGGTGGAATGTGAGCGACCAGGGTCGCGAAGAAGGCGGAGCAGTAGGCGAGAGGGGAGGAAGTATCGAAGGAAGAAGAACACGTTAGGCTTACGTGTTAGGAAAAAGGGCAGGGTGAGCTCGTGAAGAAAAAACTGGAATGAGGTAAAGTGTCCTTCGAGAATGTGGAGCGCGGAGATCATAGTTCCCTGATAAGGGCCTCGAAGGATCGATAAAGACCTGCTGATTCCAGCCTCGATATAACTCGACACTGCACACTTATCTCTAGTCTTCTCGCGAATATGCAGGATCAACGGGAACAGAAGTTCAATATTCCGGTCTGCTTTTCACGAATATCGTATTCCCCCTCATATGATTTTTTTTTAAATTTTTTGAAGGGGGAGATACCTTTGCCCAGGTAGGAAATCAAAAGGCTGACGACGGAAACAAGCTTGTGCGAGCCTTGTTTCACCGAGCCTGAGTGAGACAGACCTGGCCCAGGTTTCATTGCATCGTTTGGAGCAGCCTGGAACCAAGACTGGCTGCTTAGCCTAAACTCAGGGTTATTTCAAGCTTCATTCAGCCGGTGAATTTTGAGGCTGAAAAATCAAGGCTGGATGCAGTCTTGTTTCAGGTTGTGATAAAATAAAATAAGTTTAAAATAATATTTTTTCTGTACTTTCATGAAAAAAAATTTAGCAATAAATTTGTCGGATGCGAAGGCACGAAAAACGAAAGCGAAGGAGGCAGCTCAGAACATTTAACCATATGCTCTTATCGATATTTATGAGGTACACAAAAAAGTATATACGAAAATAAAAGTACGCAATAAAATAAAGTATTGTTTTTTAAAATATTTTTTATATATATTTTGTAACAAATAATATAACTAATAATAAATATATATATTAAATCAAACGAATTCTTTACAGATTTATTAAATTTACCCCAATGTAGAATATAGAAAACTAAAAACAGGCCTCATATAGCCTCGGGAAGAGTTTGGGAAAAGCCTGGTCGTAAATGCTCGTGAAGGCTTCATTAAGGCTCGTTTTGAGGTCTTGTTCTTTCGTCGTTTCAGGCTTAGTACAGGCTTTTCTACCAGCCTTTGGTCAAGCCTGTGTGCAAGAGCCTGAAACCGCCTTATCATTCAGAGGTTCAGCTAGGCCTGAAATCAGGCTGGTGCTCAGCCTGAATTAAAAAATGTGAGCCTTGTTTCAGAGCTTGGCGAGCCCTTTTTTCATCGTCAATTCCTACCTGGGTGGTTGACGAAAAAATTTGCTGATTGCTGCTGACGAAAAAAACGTATTTTTTTACTACAAAATGCAGCTATTTTTTTCGGAAAATTCTATCATTTTGTTTTCAAGCGTACCATTTCGTCAATTTTCAACATTTCTGACTCTTTCTTGGTTCATATTCTGCGTATGAGTGTGAAAGAAAGAAAGATCTTCGTTGGTTTTTTTTTTCAGATTTATCCCGCGGACGCTACGTGTCACGCCATCTGACAAAATCCGCCGCAACCCGTTTACAAGACCACGCCATACCTCCGCTAATTCGAAAGTTTGATAAGAATAAAAAATACCACTTAACAGCCAAAAGTATCAATAAAACATACCCTAAGTCTCAAAAACAGTAAAGAAATATTTCTTACAAAAAATCCTGAACATCAGCAATCTTTTCCTTGCCTAGAGGTATTTCTCCCCTTAATTTCCTGAGTGCCACTGCATGTCGAAAAATCGAGTGCCTAATATCAAGGCTATATGGATATTTGCACTCGAAACCCTTAAGCAATGTGTTTTATTTAAAAGTTCGAGGGAAAGAAAGAGTGACTTTCGAGCATTATATTTTCCTGGCACGATGGTATATGGACCGGTTGAGGTAAGAACTAAAGGGTGTCTAAAAATTACCTGACATTTTAATTTATTCCAATACGTATTATTTGTATGAAAAGTTCGACTATTTGTATTTAAATATAAGGTACAAACATGGAGGTTATGTGTGGAACACAATATTTAAAAAACCTTGCTTTACCCTTACCCCTATAAAAGGTGCTCAAAGTGATGGACATCACATTCAATGCCTGCTTGCAATCTGATTCGCATTGATTGTATTGTCTTATTGATCACGTTAGTCTGTATTAACGAACAGGCCCTTATTAAGGTTTCAACAATTCCAACACAGTGCCGTCTACTGCGAGCGATATGTAAGGAAGAATGATTGGAGCCTGCTCGTTAATGCAGAACGACGTGATCAATAAGGCAATACAATCAATGGGAATCGGATTGCCAGTGTGCATTGAAAGTGGTGGTCATTACTTTGAACACCATTTATTTGCTTTAAATTAGTGTTTGCATTGTTTTTTAAATCTATTTTAGGCTAAAAACATTAAGATTTCTTTTTAGTCCATTTTTGGTTCCTAAGCTTGGTCGATCATCTTGAAATTTCGGCTGTGAATTTATTTTTCGTGCTTTGATAACATACTGAAAAAACTAGTGGTCCCGATGAAAAATATTGAGTTGACCATGACATTTCCGAAGCGTCTCCACCTGGATGAACCTGGTAGCCACCACTGGATGACCTCCTTAAAAGTATGCAATTTTTGTAGGAAAAGTTTTTTCTTCGGCCTGATAGGTTAGACAATATTTGTACTGCTGATAATTGTCGTCTCACCCGACACACACACACACACACACACACACACACACACACACACACACACACACACACACACACACACACACACACACACACACACACACACACACACACACACACACACACACACACACACACACACACACACACACACACACACACAAACACACACACACACACACACACAAGAGGAAAACCCTATTCTAATCGCCAGGCCACAAATGTGTGACCACAAAGGTAAACGTAAACTCAACCAAGCCCAAACAAAAGTCATACATACGTACGAGCTACCCCAATGACGAGGCAGACTTCGGTCTTTCTTATCCGTACCGTTTCGAACTTTTAAAAGCTGGAACGTGCGATAAAGTTCACGACACTTTACGTCACTACTCTATACGGACCTTTTCTCCATACGCGCCGAATTTACTGACTAAAAGACGTACAATGTACTCCGTGGCGACGAGTGCACGCTAAGAGTTAAGGGGCTATGCCAGGGTACCACTTAAAAAAATCCATTTTTTTGTTGCCTTTTTCGACAGTTTATACTTTCAAAATTATCATTATCATTTATATCATTTTTTCTTGCGATAATCGATAGTTACATCTTGAAAAGCGTTTTTCTCGAAATGAGATTTTTCAAATTTGCTGACATTGTAACTCAAAGAGCAATTATCCGATTGACTTGAAATTTGAACCGAGTACTCTTGAATATATTTACTCTACAATGACGTGGGATATTTTTGATTGGATGAAAATTGACGATTTGGCATTGAAAAAAACGACCATTTCATTGGCAAGAAAACAGACTTTTTTCATAACTTCGCCATTTTGTTAGATTTTGATATTTTTCGAAAAGCCTACCTCATTGTACAGGAAACACCTTCCACTTTAACGACATTTTTTCCTTTTTCGGTTTCAGCTACTCAATCGGCCGGAATCATGTCAGCAGTGGAGGAACTTTTTTTTTTGGCGCCTCCGAAGGCAGCGCATAAGTCGCTTGGATCTCAATATTTGTGTATGAAAAAATTATGTAATATAGGTCAAATATAGCCAAATATATTCTTAATTTTGCGAAACATTTAATTGAGTACTTTTCTTCCAAAAAAATCCCGAAAATCACCCAAATGTTCAGCGTTCACACTGGTATAGCCCCTAAAAACCTATAATCTCCCTCTTGCTCCCACTGTTTCTATTTTCTGTCCCTCTTTTCCTTTCTCTCTCTCTCTCTCTCTCTCTTTCTCTCTCTCTCTTTTGCTTTTGCTCGTTCCTTTTTTTCCGTTTCCCAGTGTTCTCTCTCTCTCTCTCCCTCTTGTTCTCTGTCTTCGGCTCTGTATTTCTGCTTTTTCCCCCTCTTTGCCTCTTCCTCTTACGTGTCATATATATGCTCGACAACACTTCGAGGAGCACTTGGTAGTGTGCCTACTTACCACACGTGGTTGTACTTGGTAAGAGCCTTCCTCCGACTGTACGCGTGGGTACTTAAAGTCTTTTGTTTAAATACCTTTCATTCGGTCTAGCGTGGCATAATATATATATACACACATATATACACACACACATATATATGAGGAAATGTGAATTCGAGTACATAAGACTTTGAGGACCATTCTCGTGTTAGCCTATCGTCCCTAAACTCAATGTATACATTGAGTTTAATATTTCAATACATTTATCGTGCTGCTATTCTGAAGACATTGAGGCGCAGATAGAGAGTTCATTTTGAGGAGCCTGTATATGCTTGAGATTTCGAAAATCCTGTTTTTTTCATTGAGGAGATTTTATAGCGTTGAGTCGTAATTTTAATTTGGAACAGAGATTTTGCAAAAAATCCAAAAATTGATCGAATTATAAGGATTTTTGTGAAGGATTGTCCCAGCGATGCACCCTTTGTTCGTTTGCGTTTTTCACAAAACTATATTTCATGAAACGGTCTAAGTAGTATCGCAAAATTTATTTGTGCAGCATTATTGATTTTGCTTCTTATATGCCCTCAACTTAGGTAGACGGTATTTAGAAACCCTCGGAAAACGTTTTATTTGCCCCTGTGCCGGGGTCAATCGACACAGTACGTGGGGTTAGGGGGCATCCATTAATTGCGTGAGGTGATTTTGGCGATTTTTCGACCCCCCCTCTCCTCCTGGTGAGATGTCGTGAGATTTTGCTCGATCCCCCCCCCCTCCCCTAATCGCACGTGAGATTTTTCAAAATGCACACGTTCACGGAAAATAAATTGTAGTAGAAGTAACTGAGGTTGTAGTGTCATTTACTCCATTACATTTACTCTCATTTACATGTAAAGTAGTAGGGAGACTCTGTCTACGTGATAAAAATTACGTGATTACTAAAATTACTAAGATGACTAAAATTACGTGATATTTGCCGAAGCCCCCCTCTCCCCCACGTGAGATTGGGTGAGATTTCGCTCGACCCCCTCCCCCCCCCCCCCCTAAACGCCTCACGTAATTAATGGACGCCCCCTTAGTTGAAATAGGTGTTTCCAGCTGATTGAACTAATGTTTCTACTAAACCCAGGTACTGTTAATGATGTGTATGAAGGAGCAAAGTATTTTTGTTGTGAATGAAATACACTTTTAATCAAAATAATCAGTCTCATTGCTTTTCATTCCAGTTTAAGTATCACTGAAGGTATATTAAGGTTCTTTAATATTATTTTACTTTTCGGACGATTTCTCGGCATCTAAAAAATAAAACAAGATTTGGAAAACTTGCTTGCGTATGAAATGTTTGTTCAGGGTCAATAGAAACACGTTTCAATTGATCCCGAACTGTTTGTTTCAACTGCCCCCACACCCTCGCTTCAAATAATTTATCAAACAGCAAAAAACCCAAATGTTGTAGGTTGGTACTGACCACACTAAACTCAACTAGGATATTTTTGTAGTTTTTCTGAAAAAATCCTCAACAAGCCTATTTTTCGACCTCTAGAGTGCCCTTAACTCTTAAATAATTCTTAAAATTAGGGAGTTATTATTATATTATCTTAAAATTGGAGTTATTATTATATAAGGGGTGAGGCTAGTCCAGCTGAAGTGGCCTCACCTTTTAAATAATAATAACTTCATCGTTTATTAATATTTTTCCATGCAGAAACCTCAAGCCCGGCAAACCAGTGTATTGATTATCAATAGAATTCCGACTTCGTCCCAATACTCTGCCCACGAAAAATATTGACAATCCCCCTGTTTGGGCTTCCACACTGAGAACAAAAATTCCTTCATCCATCCAAAATTCAGTAGGTTTAATAAAATGTATCTCTAAATACGAGGGTGGGGTGAAAAGTTTCCGGCCTGACCAAGAGATGGTGCCACTAGGTCTAGTTTTGGAGCGGCGTCCTACAGTACCATTCATACCGAGCTTGTATGTACAGTTTCAGCCCAATCGCTACGTTAGTTTGCGTTTGAGAGCACATTGCACGAGACGCTTCCGTTGTTTTCGTAAAAATGGAAAAATTGGAAAAACGTGCTGTCATCAAATACTTCCATTTGAAAGGTTTTACACCAAAACAAATAAAAGAAGAGATGGATTCAGCACTAGGCGACTCCTCCCCATCATATTCAACTATTAATCAGTGGGTTTCTGAATTTAAAATTGGTCGTGTGAGCACCTCTGACGAGCTTCGCTCAGGACGGCCCGTTGAAGTCACAACTTCAGAGATGATTGAAAAAATCCATAAAATAGTGTTGGAAGACCGCAGGTTGAAAGTGCATGAGATAGCTGAGACCTGTAGGATGTCAGCTGAACGTGTGCGAAATATTTTGCACAACCATTTGAACATGGAAAAGCTGTGTGCAAGGTGGGTGCCGCGTTTGCTAACGCTCGACCAATCGAGCGTTTGCTAACGCTCGACGCTACCGACAATTTGGCGCTGTATAGACGTAATCCAAACGAATTTTTGCGTCGATTCATAACTGTTGATGAGACATGAGTCCACCACTACACTCCTGAAAGTAAAGAACAGTCAAAACAGTGGGTTGAAAAAGGGGAACCAACCCCAAAGAAGGCAAAAACAATTTTATCGGCAAACAAGGTTATGGCTACTGTTTTTTGGGATGCGAGAGTTATGAGAAATGTATCAGTGTTGATGGAGATTATGTTGAAAAATAAAGCAAAAAAAAATTTTAAATGTCGTTTTTCTTGGTCAGGCCGGAAACTTTTCACCCCACCCTCGTACGTTCAACTAGATTTTTGATTGGCATAAGAAAACACCATAGTTGGTGGTAAAATAGTATAGTGGTGTGAACTCCAGCTTATTTAGCATGTCTGAGCAAACTGTTAAACCAAGAAAATTTCGAGACAACAAAATGCATTTTGCACATTCAACGATTCTTTTTTCTCAGTGCAGTCCTCAAAGCAGCCAGGTGTACTCATACCCAACATTACACAAGTACCCCAGTCTCGAAATACTCATTTCCCATATGTGTGTGCATTTCACGTAACGTTACCGAGCACGCGAGTTACAATGATCCTACAGGAATGTATGTGCATACGGCCGCGTGTGTGCATTATATGCAGCGTTCCGTTTGCCGAGCGTGCGAGTTACGGCGAGGCTAAAGAAATGTATGTGCATATGGCTCTGCCTCGATTCCAAAGGAGGATGCAACGCGAGAGGCTTCCTGAACACTGAATACACGTAGCGTGTGCTCGATGCAATTCATTTTTTTGTTCTCCGAGGATACACACTCGTATTTTAGTGGCTGGTTTTTTTGTTCACCAATAATACCGCAAGCTCACGAGGTGAGACGAAATTGTAATTTTTTTTTCTCTCATTTTGCTCGAATTGGTCCAGATATCCGAACGAAAGGGTCACAAGCCCACGAGATGGCGGGGGGCGGGGGAGAAATGCACTCAGCCGCGACAGATCTTCCCGACCAAGTCCCAGGATTCCCAGTGGCCGCGGAAGCTTAAAAATTGAGAACGATCGAATCCGGGGTTAAAAGCCGCTCCTTGCGGATCGGAAATGAAAGGGTCGGAATCTATTTTACGGGGCAAGCTCGTGTTCGTGTTTGGCTGGAATTACGTCGTGCGCGGCCTCGACCGACGGTGCTCGAGCCGGAAACTCGACCGACGAATTGCACACCGTCAAGCCTAACTAATGATAGCCACACGCTCAAACTCTTTTGTATACATGTATATGTAAATTATATATCTACGTGTACATAGATATACATATGAGAAGATATTTCGAAGCCGTTATCTCTGCAATGTTGACTGTATGGCTGCTTTGAAGACGGTCCTCGAAAACGAATGTCTCCGAAGTCAGCTTTCCTTATTCCTCTCTCTCTCTCTCTCTCTCTCTCTCTCTCTCTCTCTCTCTCTCTCTCTCTCTCTCTCTCTCTCTCTTTCTATTTCTCTCTCTCTGCTAAGGGGTAAGACCACAGGAGAATTTTCAAAAAATCGATTTTGTTTTCTCGCTAAAACTGTGCTTTATCATCATAAGGATAAGTTGCGGACAAAGTTCCGAAAAGCCCATACCGCCGATTGATTCGGAATTTCGCGTATCCATGTATTTTGACTCGCTGATCACAAATATGATAGTGAAAATACCCGCAAATTCGATTTTCCAGGTAAAAACTCACAAAAACTGATTTTTGTAACGTTCTTCTATTATATTTTAATAAATGTCTATCTTAGAGAAAAATGATTTCTACAAAAGTTGTAGCCTATAGAAAGATTGATCTTTTATGTTCTATACAGTTTTGGTCTAAAACCATTTTGTTTCGAGAAAAATGAGATCATGGTCCAATAAGTACATTTTCCGAAACTCCATTAGTTTCGATATTATCTACTTACGCACATTACCGCGAGAAGGTTGGGGTTTGGGAGAAATCCAAACGCAAAGAAAAATAAATAAAAATAAAATACAAAAAAGCATTAAATAAAACAGAATACACAAAAAAGCAAAAAAAATGCATTTTAAAGACTTAAATAGGCAAGAAAACAGACTTTTTTTTTCATAACTACGCCATTTTGTTCGATTTTGATATTTTTCGAAAATCCTACGTCATTGTACAGGAAATACCTTCCAGTTTAACGACATTTTTTCCTTTTTCGGTTTTAGCTACTCGATCGGCCGGAATCATGTCAGCAGTGGAGGAACTTTTTTTTTGGCGCCTACGAAGGCAGCGCATAAGTCGCTTGGATCTCAACATTTTCCTATGAAAAAATTATATAATAAAGGTCAAATATAGCCAAATATATTCACAATTTTCCGAAATATTTAATTGAGTATTTTTCTTCTAAAAACTTCCCGAAAATCACCCAAATTTTCAGCGTTTACACTGGTATAACCCCTCAAATATCAAACCGCAACCTTCCCGCGACAAAGTGCGTAAGTAGATAATATAGAAACTAATGGAGTTTAAGAAAATGTACTTATTGGAGCATTATCCCATTTTGCTCGAAACAAAATGGTTTTAGACGAAAACAGTATAGAACATAAAAGATCAATCTTTCTATAGGCTACAACTTCGGTACAAAACATTTATATCTAAGATCAACATTTATTAAAATAAAATAGAAAAACCTTTTAAAAAATCAGCTTTCGTGAGTTTTGACCTTCAAAATTGAATTTGCGAGGATTTTTACTATCACATTCGCGGTCAGCGAGTCAAAACACATAGCTACACGAAATTCCGAATTAATCGGTTGACTGGGCTTTTCGGAACTACACCCTAAGTTACTATTCGATTTATAGCAAGAACATTTTTTTTCACCGCCTTTGAGCGTATAACGTAAGCCCACCTCTGGCACGGCCATAGAGTACCTAAAACTTTAAACGCGTTTTTCTCGAAACACCTTTTTTCCAATTGGCGTGGCAAATAACATCAACAATTTTCACTCGATTTACTTCAAATTTAAAAGTCATGTTCCTAATTGCATTTCGCATACAACTTTTGAATAAAACAATATTTTTAAAATTCCGTACGTACTTCTTAAAAAATATATATATAATTTCTAAGTGCTTGATATTCATACCGTAAGATCCGTACGTACTTCGAAAAAATATATATATATATAATTTATAAGTGCTTGATATTCATACCGTAAGATCCGTATGTACTTCGAAAAAATATATATGAGGCATTCCACAGGTTTCCAGCAAGGTCAAAACCCTCACTATTTTTCAGGGTCCTGCAATTTTTTTGTTATCAAAAGGCACCTACTAGTAGTGTCTGTGATTTTTTTCAGATTTTTTTTATGAGTCCTGCTCCAGATATCTCAATTTTTTAAAAATGAGAATCAGTTTTTAACTATATGTACCTTAAAAACTATGGCCCAGGCAAAAAAAATTGTGGGACAAAATATTTTTAATTTTGAACGAACTTTTGACTTTAACAATAAACTTTTTTTTTTCGTACAAATATTCTATAATAAATGAAAAAAAATCGATTTTCAAAAAGTATGTCATGTTTGATTTTGCTCTAAATTTTTCTAAATTTTCTGTTGTTAGTGTAGACATACAGAAAAAATTGACAAGATGGGCCGCGAACTGGTATAGAAGATACAGGCTGATTTGCATTTTTTTAAAATCTTTTATATTGATATGAATTGGATCATTAATTGGGAGAAACTTTGAATTTCACATAAAAACATATATCAAAGTGTTTTGTATGTTATAAGATTGATTTTTTTCAAATTTTCAAATTTCCCGCCCGACCGACGCGACACCGGCGGCAAGGTCGGAAGTAAACGTTCTCGATTTCCTTGACCGGTTTCGATGTTATGATTGTATGTGAAATTTCATAACCTTCATTTTCACTTTTCGGCTTCTGACGGTGCAAGTATGTTATGCTAGTGCAAGTTCATCGAAAATCGCGATAAATATTCCAACCATCAGTGACGGATTAAATTGATCGGCGATTCAAATATCTATTGACCAAAGAAAAAATCTTCTCCCTCAAGAAATCCCAGAAGCAACATGCTTTCATTCCGCGAACAGACGGCACGATTACTTCGAAATTATATTCGACGGATGACAAACATATAATAATTCACAAGATTTGCTAATACTGGGCAATAAAAAACATTTACTTGTCATAAATATTGTGTTTTTTCTCACCTAGTGTGTAAAGTTAGAAATGCATTAAATTTTGAAATCGTCAATTACACCATCCTAAGCTGCTTGAAGTTTCATTTTATAGTGTTATTTTTCAGTTATGTCCACTACTAATTCAAATCAGACTGATACAAATAAAGATAAGATGAATAACAACAACAAAAAAATGCAATATCTTCTAAACCAGTTCGCGGCCCATGATGCCAATTTTTTCTGTATGTCCACACTAAGAACAGAAAATTCAGAAAAATTTAGAGCAAAATCAAACGTGACATACTTTTTGAAAATCGATTTTTTTGATTTATTATAGAATGTTTGACGATTTAAAAAAATGTAATTGTTAAAGTCAAAAGTTCATCCAAAATCAAAAATATTTTGTCCGATAATTGTTTTTGCCTGGGCCATAGTTTTTAAGGTACATCTAGTTGAAAACTGATTCTCATTTTTCAAAAATTGCGATATCTGCAGCAGGACTCATAAAAAAAATCTGAAAAAAATCACAGACACTCCTAGCAGGTACCTTTTGATAGTAAAAAAATTGCAGGACTCTGAAAAATAGTGAGGGTTTTGACCTTGCTGAAAATCTATGGAATGCCTCATATATATAATTTATAAGTGCTTGATATTCCTACTAAATAGATGTGTAATTAATTTTATGAGTGAATGACTTTTTCATAGAAAAAAAATTGTTGAATTGGCACATGATTTTATACCCGTTACTGTGTCCCCTTAATACCTAGAAGAAAGATCTTTTGGCCGAGTGATGTCCAGTATCTCGAGCAATCCTCTCCCAATCTCTCTCCTACGCCTTTTCACTTCAACCTTTCATTTGTTCATAAGAAGAGAGAGAAGGCCCCCCCCTCTCTCTTTCTTCCCCTCTGCGCCACCATCTCCGGCGTATGTCTATCCATGTTTCTCTTTTCATCTGACGCAAAACGATTTCCGGTTTTCTCGTAAATAGTAATACGAGCTCGGGTCGTGTGCGATCCTTAAGAGCCTCTCGCGGCTAAAAGCCTCGGTGACCAGCGCGCAAATATTGCGAGTAGGTGGTACACCTTAGGTGTTCTTATTAACTTGGTTCCGCGCACACACACACACACACAAACACACAATGGCATGCTATGCACACAGTGGAATACGTTGGGAGGTTGTAACTAATACTCTAAATACACATTTCTTAAATGGTTCCCAGTTTTTTTTCAGGCTTTTTCTTCCACGATGACTGCTTTTGGTGGATTTATCATTGATGAAAATTATTGATCTGTGATCCGAGAGGGAACTAGTGGACTTCGTCTTTAGTCGGAGACTTTCCGCAGGGGACGTTTTTCCAAAATAAGCTGCATATTCAAAACGTAGAATTTTCTCAAATTGCTGATCGTCGTTTATACCCCTGGCGGATTTTTAATAAATTTGTCAGTGAATCTGTCGACGCCCGGTAGGGGACATACCTTACAGGTCACCCATCTAAGTATTGGTCCATCAAATTCTCGCCGCGCCCAAAGATTGACGCCTCCACAGCTGTCCATTTTCTCAAGAAATGACATTTCTCGCTTCCCCCGGACTGGACAGTTTTTCTCAAATTAAACGAGAAAACAGGTTTGCCCCTACGCATATTAGCCACGGATGAATCTGCGAATAATCCTCGTTTATTCGTTTCCTCCTCCAAGTTGATCCTGATGGACACTGATCGGACAATTTTTCACACGACATCTCGGTACTCCCGTAATTTTTCATGCATACCAAACAAATAAGTGATACGCATACAGCATCTAATTACGCTTATATGCCGGGAGAGGTACAAGGGAGATGATGCACGAAGATAGGTATAAGCTGGAGAAGACCTATAATGAAGTACCTAATATGGAAGACAGCGAGAGGTCCGGGAGAGGAGCGAAGAGGAGCGGCGGGGAAGGAGCCGATACTAAACTCCCTCGCTTGCACTTGAGCGCATTGGTAATGATCCACAGAAAAGTATAAAATGGACGAAACTCATACGTGAACTATTCGCATAGTATATATACCAACTGTATATACGCGGTACAGTAAAGTCGTACGTAAATCTCGGTAAATGTATTTATACGTACGTATGCATGCATACACATTAGCCGATCCAACCTAACGTTTTACCTCACGTATTTCCCATGAACATTTCGTCCGAGTTCGCCCGGTGCAATAAGATAAAGAATTTAGAGCTCTGCCTATGCTGTACGGTTATTATCGGCACGATACTACACGAGCGGAATATGCGTGCGTGGGAGTTGAGACATTTTGTCAGAAAAATGCAATTGACTTGTTCATTCGCGAGTCTGTATGTTTCAATGTGCTGTCCCTTTTTAATGACGGGCTCTCAAAAGTACACAAAAATGGAGGCGGATAACATTTTTTTTTGTATTTGTCTGTTTGGATTTCTTTGGGTTTGTTCGTTTGGGTGTGGCATTGCGAAAATAAAGGCGGATGAAAAAATATTTGGATTTGTTTTAGGTTCGTTTGTTTGGGTATGGCATCACGAAATATGAAGTCGAATGAGAAAAAGTTTGCTTTCGTTTGTTTCGGTTTGTTTTACTTTGTTTGTTTGCTTGGCTGTGACATCACGAAAATGAAGCCGAATAAAAAGACGTTTGCGTTTGGTTCGGTCTGTTTTGATTGTTTGCATTCGTTTGGCTTTGTTTATTTGGGTTTGTTCGTTTGAATGTGACATCACGAAAATCAAGCCGAATAATAAAACGATTACGTTTGTGTGGGTCTGTTTCGTTTGTTTTAGTTTCCTTGTTTTATTTAGGTCTTTTTGTTGGTTTCGATTTGTTTAACTTTCTTTTATTATGTTTATTTAGTTTTGTTTACTAGGGTTTGTTTTGGCTTTGTCCATTTTCGTTTGTTTGATTGGGCGTGACATCACGAAAATGAAGCCTTACAAAAAGAAGTTTAATTTTGGTTGGGTTGGTTTGGCTTTGTTTGTTTGGGATAGTTTAGCTTTGTTTACTTGGGTTTATTTGTACGGGCGTCTTTTCCACTATTTCGCTCGTCTTTACTGTAAAGATAATCATTAAGAGTATCTTTTGGAGATCCGACGGGATATTTTTAAGCTTATTGGAGTTTGCTATTACCTACAATAAAAAAAAACAAATCGTTGTTTTCTCGTGCAGGAAGAGCCTTGAAATGTCCTTCGTATATCTGTGCCAGCATTTACGTAACGGTGATTTCGGACATTGGCGTTTACATAATGTTGAGTACGAAGATAATAGACTACCATGAAATCGATCCTCGCAGTCGAATGTCTTTGGAATCACCTTTCCCCATATATACGCACACAAATAATTTACCTTACGTTTATGGTACACGTATATAAAAGTATAGACTATTCGCTCGAGTTCAGCCGGGGTTCTCGCGAGCTCACGACAAGCCGCTTCGTAATCGAGCATAGTCGTTTGTGTGCTCCATTTCCCTCGCGATTTTGCTCACACACAGATCCGTACACACAAACGTATAGGCGCAAACGTACACGTACGTTTTATACGTGTGTACGAGTGGAGAGTTCACTCAAGAAGTCTCGGAACACGAAAAGACATATGGCTTGCATTGCGGGGGCGATGGCAGGATACAACGGAGAGAGTGAGAGAGGGAAGAGAGATTCCCTTTACATGGTACATCGGGAACCAAACTTGTATACGCTGAATAGTATATACGTGTATGTATATATTTATTTTATGCACAAGACAGTCTGGATGCGAGAGTAACGGGAGGCGGCTATGGAAGAGAGAGAGAGAGAGAGAGAGAGAGAGAGAGAGAGAGAGAGATACTCTCTTTGCTCTGGAACACACCGCGGGAAGTTCACGAGGTCGGGTCAATACGGCGCCGCTTTAAAACCTCGCCAAGCCACTAACACACACACTCACGTACACACACTAGCTCTGGTGTATCGAGAGACCTAATACTCGATTATTTTCTCTCCCCCCGCGCCACGACTTCGTTCTTTTCCTTTTTCTCTTTGCATCCCCTGGCTTCGCGAATCCCATGTACGTGATCACGAATGGCGGTTTTTGTCAAACGGCTCAGACCATGTTTTAAGACGCGTTACAAAATATGACATTACCTGGCCGTCCAGTCCGCAATGAAGGGCGCGATCGGGCTTCAAAATAACCAGCCCTTCTTTTTTCGCTTTCGGAATCAATTTGAAGCAACGAGGTGCAATGAGCAACGCACTGAGCACCGTGCTAAGCACCATGCTGAGCACCGCGCTGAGCTCCGCGCTGACCTTCGCGCTGAGCACCGCGCTGAGCTCCGCGCTGAGCTCCGCGCTGAGCACCGCGCTGAGCACCGTGATGAGCTCCATGCTGAGCTCCGCGCTGAGCTCCGCGCTGAGCTCCGCGCTGAGCACCGTACTGAGCTCCGTGCTGAGTTCCGCGCTGAGCTCTGTGCTGAGCTCCGCGCTGAGCTCCGCGCTGAGCACCGCGCTGAGCACCGCGCTGAGCTCCGCGCTGAGCACCGCGCTGAGCACCGCGCTGAGCACCGCGCTGAGCACCGTGCTGAGCTCTATGCTGATCTCCGCGCTGAGCTCCGCGCTGAGCTCCGCGCTGAGCACCGCGCTGAGCTCCGTGCTGAGTTCCGCGCTGAGCTCTGTGCTGAGCTCCGTGCTGAGCACCGCGCTGAGATCCGTGCTCAGCTTCGTGCTGAGTAGCGCGCTGAGCACGGCGCTGTGCCGCCACGAACGTCTGTACGCGAAAATAAGAGAAAAGCCGGAAGAAATAATCTGGTCATTACAATAATCCCGATGAAATAAATGTGTGAAATTTCCAAGGGATTTTCGTAATGTGCGGATTATTTCACGGATTGATATAACGTCCGAGATGCAGTACGCGAATATCCTGGGAATAACGAGTAAATCCGCGTGTACACTCGTGGAAATTTTATTTCGGTATTCGTAAGCGCAGCTCCGACTGCTAATATCTTTCGCTCCTGACGTCCCGTAGACGTCCTCGCTGGAGGTACTTCGAACCGGTATTACGTGAATATATACTCATAGAACAATTCAGTTACCAGACTGCATCGAATCCCCTCGTGCGTTGTAAACACAGTGCATGATGGACGAATTTTCGAGCGTTAAATCGTTAATATCACGTTGGGACAGGACGAAACGAATGCCTTCTGGATTTACACTGCGGACTCGTCTAAAGTTCGTTTTTTCTTTTTATATTACCGAGAAAGGGAGGAGTGGAATTTTGCTATGGAAAGGGAAATTCACTTTCCGAAGTATATATATATACATTTACCCTTAATAAATATGAAAATTGGTACAGACAGAAGTGGATAGTGCGGCACCAAGTAAAACTTTCGTTGTCCTCCCGTTCTTTCACCCCTCCGGCAGCGGACATCGAGTTGTTGCACCGTGTGTGTGAGAATCGGCAAGGAATTGCGAGGTCGAGGAGAAAAAGAAGAGTTTTCGAAGCCACCTAATAGGTTCCAATTCCATGGGCCTGACCCGGGGCCAGACGATAAATCGTATCGAGTGCAGGCTTACTTAGAGAGTTGTGTCTTCGGAAAAACCCAGAGGGAATCGTTCGACATATTTACACACATGTATTACTCTGCGTGTGCATATTTTTATGTTAAGAGCGGTATAAGCTTGAAATTTCAAAGATATGTTTTTAGGGCATGTATTCGTAGCCCAGGCTCTTTGGTTTAATTAGCAATGACGATCTTGCAAAAATTGCAAAAGGTGACCGAATCGTGACGGTTTTTCCGAAGGAGCAGTGAGGATGGATTAAATTTTTTTTCATACCAAAAATGGCAAGCTCTAGAACAAAAGATTTTGATCATAAAGCCAACTTTAATCATTTGTTATTAACAAATGAAGAAACATCTGAAAAATCATCCGATCATACGATAGAAAATGTTGTGAACTATGCTCTGGTCGAATTCGAACCGGACGAAAAAAAAAATTGAGATACGACTTCCGTTTTATAAAACGTAAAGGGTGTCTCAAAATGGCCTGATCTTTTTAAATGCCAAAATGTTATTGAAAATTTCGCCAGAAGAGTGAACGTTTACAAACGGGGACGAGGCAGCCTATTGGATGTGTTCCACACATATTGTCCATGTTCGTACCTTATAATAAATTTCTAAAAAATATCTAAAAAAACAAGCTCTTATTTAATGTACTAAAAAGTAGAAAATATTTTTTATGAAGTCACCTATATGTGACTATAAATAAAAGCTTGTGGCGCTAAACTTTTCAAAGGTTTAATACATGTGATCAATTTAGTTTCATTAACCGCATTCAATTTGGCACAATAATGACTAGCGAAATTATTATCAAACGTTTATACTCAGTTTCAGGATTTTTATTCAAGAAAACTAAGGTTGTTTTACAGTAAATTAAATACAGTTGATGTTAACGGATTTATGTAAATTAAAGATTACATGACTAAATTTTGAGCGCCCCAGGCTTTTATTTATAGACACATATAGGTAGGTGACTTGGTAACAAAAAAATTCCCTGCTTTTTAGTACATTCAATTAAAGCTTGTTCTTTTACAAAGATTTTTTTGTACATATGAATCATGTTCTACTTTTTAGTCTTTAAATGATTTTACTAGTTAGTTGTTACTAGTAGTTTACTAGTTTGAGAGTTTGTACGTTAGGAACATGGAATGCTTGTATAAAATACCAGAGTGTAATTGGGATTGAACTTACGAAGAATTGCTGCATATAAACTTTTCACATACAAACACAGTCGGCTACGAATTTGTATGTGCTAGTGTGATTTTATATGGATGACTAGATATCGGTAATTTTACATGAAAAGTTGAACATTTTTTGGATATTTTTGTTTACGTTGAATCATGCATTGTCACCTCTTAGATGCATGTTTGCAAAAATGCAGAACAATAAGTAGTCGGGAAGTGGGTGAAATATCGATATTCCGTTTTGCATCTAACAGAAAGTCAAGTTATTTACCAACTTTATTTTTATTTCAAGTTGAATCATGCATTGTCACCTCTTAGATGCATGTTTGCAAAAATGCAGAGCTCTAAGGAGTCACGGACTGGGTGAAATATCGATTTTCCGTTTTGCATCTGACACCAAGTCAAGTTGAATAGAAGCTTGGGAAATATTCGTCCTTTTCGAATAAATAATACGTTTCATTAATAAATGAAAATGTCAAGTAATTTTGACATACTCTATAGTTACGAGAAAAACGCAAAATAAAAAGGGCCAATCGCAGCGGAGTGGTTCGCCGTGGCGCAATGGGCTGATCCTTCACATAAATTCTCATTACTCGGTCAATTTTTGGAATTTTTACAAAACCTTTCATGCAAATTAAGAGGCTGCACCAGTGCGAAACTTTAAAAAATCAATTTTATTTTTTTGCCTTTTTCGACAGTTTATACTTTCAAGAATATCATTATCATTTTATCTTGCAAAAATCGATAGTTAAATCGTTAAACGCGTTTTTCTCGAAATGAGATTTTTCAAATTTGCTGACATTGTAACTCAAAGAGCAATTATCTGATTGACTTGAAATTTGAACTGAGTAGTCTTGAATATATTTACTCTACAATGACGTAGGATATTTTTGATTGGATGAAAATTGACGATTTGGCATTGAAAAAAACCGACCATTTTATAGGCAAGAAAACAGACTTTTTTTTCATAACTACGCCATTTCGTTAGATTTTGATATTTTTCGAAAATCCTACGTCATTGTACAGGAAATACCTTCCAGTTTAACGACATTTTTTCCTTTTTCGGTTTCAGCTACTCAATCGGCCGGAATCATGTCAGCAGTGGAGGAACTTTTTTTTTGGGAGCCTCCGAATGCAGCGCATAAGTCGCTTGGATCTCAATATTTTTCTATGAAAAAACTATGTAATATAGGTCAAATATAGCCAAATATATTCTTAAGGGGTTACCCCCACTTGCGATTTTGAAAAAATCGATTTTTTTTATTGCATTTTTTAAAAGTATAGGTATCCGGGCCCATACAGAAGTATGGGCCCGGAATAGATGACTCTATGTAAGTTTACAAAAAAAAATATTTTCTTTGTGTAAACTGAAATTGAAACTTTAAACGCGTTTTTCTCAAAATGGCATTTCTGAAGTCGGTGATCAAGATTACTCGAACACTAATGAACCGATCTTCTTGAAATTTTGCAGGCTTATTTAATACATAAAAATGTAGTCTTTAATCGTTCGATTTTTTTTTTCGAAAAAAAAATGGCCGTTTTATAGCCAAAAAACGGCCGTTTTTTTTTCGTTAAAATCGAACCATTAACTTTGACTGTCCGCCATTTTGTGAAAAATGAATATTTTTTAAAATCCTTCGATTAAAGACTAGTTTATACTTATATTTGATTAAATCCATCCGCATTTTTTTTTCAGATGATCCACTTCGCCGCAATGTTGGTCACCGCAAACCGTGTATATAAAAACATTATTTCATTGACGGCCATTTGCCACTAAACAATGTAATATTTTTCAATAAAAAAATTACTGAAAGTTCTTCAAGATGTGTTCTTTAAGATGGTATATTGATCGATTAAAAAAGTTTTGTAGTTTTCTTTAAAAAAATGCATGAAAAAGGCCTTTTTTTGCGCTACAAGTGGGGGTAACGCCTTAATTTTCCGAAACATTTAATTGAGTACTCTTCTCCCAATAAATTCCCGAAAATCACCCAAATTTTCAGCGTTTACACTGGTATAGCCCCTTAAAGTTGAGACAAGGCTACAAGACTATACAATTTTAAAAACACGTGTTTTGAATTTTTCAAGCTTACGCAGACCCCTCAAGGAACGATATCCTCGGTTGAAACCTTGGAGGTCCGTGACTGCAAAGTTCGTCCATTCGGCAAATCTTATTCCGAGTATAGCGACTAATTATCTTTTTGTTAAGGGAGCGCTTCGGTGTAACCCGCTTCTCGGACAAAGGAGAAACAATGGATTTTCCCGTACAGTATTTTTCTTTCTGTATTCCCGTTATCACACCTCGCGATCCGCGCCTCTTTCTTTTCCTTATCTCCGTGCGTGCCTGGTTCACCCACAATTGCGCCGGTGAATACGTCGCGGCGGTCGCGTTGGCTCGATAACGCGCGGTAAAAAATTCTCATCATCCTCAATTATAAGTACTTAGGAAGCAGTTGGCACGGAAAATAAATTATTGTTCGGTTATTATCCATGCTATAGTAGGTTGAATTTCGTCTCTTGTATAGTGAGCGAACGGACTTCGTCGAGTCGGTTGGCAGTTGGTCTGAGCTATTTTGAAAGAGGCGTGCTTTCTTTGTATTTTTTGCCGAGGTCCTTAGTTGCATAGGGAAAAGGGCACAGGAAGATGTTGATCCTTGTATATTTAAGTGTGATCGGCACTTGGATACTTCCAGTTCAGGTGAATTTAAGAGGCTATGCCAGTGTGGACGCCGAAAATTTGGGTGTTTTTCGGGAATTTTTTGGAAGAAAAGTACTCAATTAAACGTTTCGAAAAATTGAGAATATATTTGGCTATATTTGACCTATATTACATAATTTTTTCATAGAAAAAATATTGAGATCCAAGCGACTTATGCGCTGCCTTCGGAGGCGCCAAAAAAAAGTTCCTCCACTGCTGACATGATTCCGGCCGATTGAGTAGCTGAAACCGAAAAAGGAAAAAATGTCGTTAAACTGGAAGGTATTTCCTGTGCAATGACGTAGGATTTTCGAAAAATATCAAAATCTAACAAAATGGCGTAGTTATGAAAAAAGTCTGATTTCTTGCCTATAAAATGGTCGTTTTTTTCAATGGCAAATCGTCAATTTTCATTTAATCAAAAATATCCTACGTCATTGTACAGTAAATATATTCAAGACTACACAGTTCAAATTTCAAGTCAATCGGATAATTGCTCTTTGAGTTACAATGTTAGCAAATTTGAAAAATCTCATTTCGAGAAAAACGCGTTTAAATATTTAACTATCGATTTTTGCAAGATAAAATGATATAAATGATAATGATAATTTTGAAAGTATAAACTGTCGAAAAAGGCAGAAAAAAATCGATTTTTTTAAAGTATCGGTCTACTCAAAATTGTCCAATCTTCATTTTATTTTCCCTTTAGGGTATCGCTAATTTCGAATTTTCACTTTTCGTTTGGGGTATCGTCAATTTTCAATGTACATTTTTCTTTTAGGGTATCGTAAAACAATTCAACAGTACGATTCTGTCGGAGCGCATTGTCCATTATCCAAACGATTACTTGTCCCTGGAAATTTCCGGCGAGGGCGAGGACAGCGTCCTCTACATGAAGATCGACCGAGAAATCAATGAAGCTACCGATATTACGGTACGAGCAAAAAAAATTCTCTTCAATTATATACCTCTCAAGTTTGCCACTTTTCCTCCTGAAACATTTTGCCGAAATTTTTTGTACTAGCGAACGCAACAAAAAATCAATTTCGATTCGACAGTATCGTAGGTTTGGAGTTTCGATTTATTCCTGAATTCCATAAAAAAAGGTGTTATGGACTGTCACGACAAAAAACGTTATGCAACTCGGATGCCTGTTAGAAGATTTTGGCAGCATTGTAAGGCGGAGGGAGAGGAATTATATATATATATATATATATATATATATATATATATATATATATATATATATATATATATATATATATATATATATATATATATATATATATATATATATATATATATAAAGTTATGTTTGAAAAATCTAGGGCATGTTATTCGATAAAACATGCACAATGATATTAACTAATTGATATACTTTATGTGATTCAACAAATAATTATAGGAATTCATTTGGTCGAATGACGAATGACGAATTATGACACAAAATCATTGTTATAGAACTCTAAATGAAGTGTTTCATTTCATTATTGATTTTTGAAATATTCAAAGCATATAGTATACTTGCATTTACAGTGTATATTGTAAGCAAATAACGACTTATTCGAATCGAATCTTTATTTATTCAATTTGCATATATATAATATTCAAAAAGAATACCCGAAACAAATAAGATCGTAGTACGCCGTGAGACAAGGAAAAAACATATTTGATTTCTAAAGGTCCTATTTAAATTGAATATTTGTTTTTGGCAGTGCAGGAACCCCGATAGCGGTTTGATCAAGAAACCCGATAAGAGCCACATCAGGCAACCAGTTCAGGCCCATATGTGACACAACGTTACATTCTCTAGCAGGGCCCTTTCATGCTGCCTTACAAGTGCCCTACCAGGGCACTCAGGCAACCTGAACGCGCCCTGAATCCGTCCCTATCAAAATTTCTACTTTATTTTCATATAGTTGAAATTTTCATATAAATCTTTTTGTCAATGTCAAAAAAATGTTTACAATAGCGGCCATCAACATATCTGGCGGTCGTGAGCACAGTTCACCAATTTCTTCTAAGCGGTTCGTCGATTTTGGAGACAGGGTGGTCCTCAAAACGAACTTTTTAGATAGGCTCCCATTATTCGGAGTAATTTTGAGGACATTGAGGCTTACATAATGTTGAGTATGGGAACACTGCTATGAGGACGAACTTCGAAGAGAAATGTCTTCAAAATAATCTTTCCCCATATACATGTATATATGTTTGAGATTGGAGTAGACGAGTATATCCGTAAAACGAGCAGTTTATGTCGTCCGTGGCAATAATCCACTGGTGCCATAATCCCGTGTCGTGTTTCACGAGCGAGTCCTCTAACTTTATGACACTCTGCTCCAGCCATCCAGACCTCGCGGATATTCTTCTGTTGCTGTTAGACCGTGTCATATATATATATATATATATATATATATATATATATATATATATATATATACATATATATTTATACACATGTACACTTCATTTGACGACTCTTCGTGTTGCTCAAGATCATAGATCTCACGGGCGAGTGTAACTATCACACGCCAGGAGGAAAACGTTCGAGATTGAAAATAATAAAAATCTATCTATATATGCACGTGCACACATAAAAACGAAAACAACACATCTGTCGTTTTTACTGCACTTCCTAGATCACCTAAGCAGTCGTAGACGTGAGAATTGTCAAGCGCAGATGCTCACTTCGCGAGTACAAATTTTATCGCCTCCTTCGCAATGTCCCTTTGTTTTTCACATTTTACGTACAGTCATTTGATTTTCGGAGAGAATTAAAATAAGTGGCCTGATTTCGTGATTGCGATTGGTGAAACGTTGCTGGTGATTTTAAGTTGAAGCTGCAAGTGAAACGAGGCAACCGTGTGACTCTCGTGCCGATGCTGGACCAGGCGAAGCTGTGCGCTCTTCTGTGGAATGAAATTCACGAACCGAACGGCATCCAGGCCCGATACAAAATGAGCCAGGCCTTCAATCTCGATGGATTCGAATGTCCCATCCGCAAGGTTTCGTTAACGATTTGTTTTCTTCGATGCGAGTCAACGTGTACGACGATGTTCTCCAGAGGAATAATTATTTGCTCGGCGAATGAATAATTATTCGCTCGGAGAGCGATACGTTGGTCCAATGGTTGGAAGGGGAAAAAAAGATTGGCGCAATGATGAATTGTTTCAGAGATCGGTTAGACTGGTACCGTGGATACTGACGAGACAGCACACATTCGAGGCCGAATTTCCGTGCGGCGATTATCATTACGAATTGTCACTGGAACAGTGTCGTCCCTTTTCGAGGTGTAAGACATTCATGGTCGCCGACGTGGAGGTTCGGATGACAGCTGAAAATTGCTACTACTAAATGCGGATCCTCGAGCTGCACCGATAATTAACCCTACGTTGACACACTGGGTCATTTGTCTTCACCTTTCCAAAATTGAAACTTTTCAATAATTGCTCACAGCCGATTAGTTTGACATTTTCCGAATTATAATTATGCAGACGCATTGGGAAATGTTTAAAGTATATTCCTGATTTTTTCAATAAAAACCGATCGAAGGGTTGTTAAGGGAAAGTAGATGAAGGACTATCCGCGTCAAATTGATCCAGTGTGCCAAAATCGTGGCCAAATATAAGTGTATCAGCGAAGGGTTAATTACGCCTCCATAGCACGTGATAATTTGTTGCAAAAAAAAAATACAATTTTGATTTTCAACCCAACCAAAACCTGATCACTACCAATTGACAAGCTCTTCATTAGCGATTACCTACTCCGATCTTCCAAGATTTCACGTGTACATTAATTCAAGATCGTTCGTTCAAATCGTCGATTTTAATTGCCATCGGTCGATAAGCGATCGCGTCTGGAGAGACGCAAATCTCCACCGAATGCCGCGTCGATCGTGTTCACTGCGCCGTTGAACGGAACTTTTTCAAATGTGACAATGTCGCGAGGAAGACCGTAAGTATCGGAAGCGAGTAATGGTCCAAGATCGTGGCTAAGGGGTCGAACTGGTATGTTGAACCTTACCGGTGGAATCTTAGATTTCCGATATGCCGCGGGCAGTGCGGGGGACATTTCGTGTATCGTATATAACGTGTACGTACGTATACTCGTCGTACCTCGTCTCGGCCCGCACGCTCGGACAACCTTGTCCGTTATGCATTATAATTGTTCACGACCGATCGTGCACAGCGATAGGCTACCGATAATGGCTATCGAGAGGCGTGTGTATGTGTTAGGTGGATGCACGTGAAGCCTCCCGCTGGCAATAGATGGCGCTAGGTCCATTACTTCCTCGAATAAAAATTTGGCACTCCACATGACGATACACTGAGAAAAAAAATCCATTGAATCAAAAAATATATTGGTGATCCAAATAAATGTGCTGCTGCGGAGTGCCACCGATATATGAGATTGTCACAATACTATAAAATATTGGAAAATGTGATTGATTCAAATAACATATTATTTTATTTGAAAAAGCTCTTCTGTTCTCTGAATATCTACATTATCCTTCAAATACAATTATATTCTATTGAAATCATTCTATATGCAATCCGTAGATGTATGGATGAAATAATTAAGGAGGGAGGTCTAGTTAGAATTTAAAAAAAATCGATTACTTTTTTTTTCCATTTTCTAGAAGTATAATATCTTACGAGTATTTTCTGACTAATTGAATGTAAATCAGACCATTATTCGCCGAAATACATAAATTTGAAGGATGCCGTGTTTGAGCCATGCAAATCGTACTCAAAACTTTAAACTCGTTTTTCTCAAAACCATGTTTTCGAAGTCGGTGATCAATGTAACTCGAGAACGGCTTTACCGATCGGGTTAAAATTTATATCACTTCTTCTATACATAGTTTTCCTCCGGATGAACGAAGGATTTTTTTTTGGACAATTATTTTTTTTTTATAGTCAATTTTTGTAAGTGAAATTTTGGTCAAAACAACACTTTTGACTTTCAACGTTCGCCATTTTGTGAAAAATGGAAATTTTTCAAATCCCTTCGTTCAACCGGAGCATTATATCATTAACTAAAGATTCCCCCCTGTTTTGTTGGTTTCAGATAATCCGTCACGGCGTGAGAGTGATCACCGCAAAACCTGTTTTTTTTTGCAGCGTCCACGGCCATTGATACGTATCGGCTTATTTTGAAACACGTTTCTTAAAAAAATTATAATCTTTACATTAAATATATATCTTTTAAACGGAAGAACTTTTGTTGTAAATTATTTTATCGTTTGGCCGAAAAAAAATCGGAAAAAGGCCTTTTTTTTAACGTTCCAACTAGACCTCACTCCTTAAGCGGCGCTACAACATTTTTTATTTCGTACAAAAATATAATCAATAGAATTAATTGTTTCTTTACTGCATCGAAACGAATATGCCATGGGACGTAAGTTTTTCAATTTGTTTTAAATCTTAAATAAAAAGTGAGCTTCAGAATGATCATTCACGATAATAGTGGAGAGAATATCAGATATCCAATGGAATATCCATGGAGAGAACATCAGATATTTAACTGATAAGAACAGATACTGCACTTCGATCTCAGCCACCGGCCAAGAAGCGATACTCTTTAGAGTATCTCCGGCGTTTGAGTAGATTTTCGGTTCGCGCTACGCTTACGAGAAACGAGCGCGCGTGCGGCTTCTAGCGGTTACTCCGAGAACTACGGGTTTCCTCACACCTGTAATTTCGGTGGCGCTCGGCCATGATTTGGTTGAATTATTTCAACCAAATGCGCAAGAAACAAATTTTATTTTCGCAAAATTGTTTAGCCTATTCAGACATTTGCTTAATATTTTTCAATCGAAATAAAATATTAATAATTCAACGAATAATGAACTTAAAATCAATATCGGATATGGTGAAAACAATATAATAACATATTTACTCAATAGAAATGTTATCTGAATCAAACGAGCCAAATTCAATTTTTCTTGTGTACTCGAATCAACAATATTCATGTTACGAATTGAAACGCTTTTTTCGTTCGTTGCAGCAAATGCATTAAAAACTATACAATTCGTTCGCGATAATTTTTTAGATAGTTTCAATAATATATTGTTCTCGGCTAACAATATCTCTTTTGAATGAAAAAAACTTTTAATTTTATCATGTTATTAAAGTCAATAGCGTTTTGTTTGGACTAATAAATCCGATTATTTACACCAACAATTTTACAATTGAATCAACGAAATTTCATTCAACAACACCAATGATATTGTATCAATGATTTTTTTTTTCAGTGTAGGTCCATAGAGTCCCGCTAAAACGCCATAGGTGACATTTGGGTGACGCCGTGACATCATCTATTCGAATCGTCTTTACAATGGCAAGTTTCGATCCAGACGAGTTACATTTTCGGCAAGTTGTGCTCCATTATTTTCTAGAGACGAAATCGGCCGCGGCAACGCATCGTTTGCTGAACGAAGTGTGTGCCGAGCATGCTTCATCGAGTACAACGTGCAGCGAGGGCTTTCGCTGCTTCCGAAGTGGTGACGTCTTCATGGACAACTGTCGTGTACTACGGGCTGCTGAGAACGTCGGAAACCGTCACTGGGGATCGTTAACGAATGCTTGCGTTTGAACCGAACTACCTTTTCTTTCGCTCATCAGGATTTTTTTTCCACTCGTTTGTAATACAAATCACCTGGAAGACCGATCGATGCTCGATTAAGATTGGCGACAGGGACGAGTAGCGAGTCGAGTAGCTTTGTAGGAGTCTGCAGGAATATTGGCTAGGATGTTTATTGTATATGTGTGTAGAGATGGGGGCGAGAATCTGTCGTGTCCAAGCACAGAAGTATCGGCAAGGATTCTGCGCGCGCTGGCCGAAGAAGAAGGCGATTCATTAGTCGAACAACACGGAAGTGTTGCGGGGACCACTCTCGTGGCTTCACCTCGCCCCTATATATGTGAATCCGCCTGTGTGGTCCCTCCGCTTATTTTTTTTAATTTTTATTTTTTTATCGTCTTTCTCGCTCGTAGACATATCTCTCTCTCTCTCTCTCTCTCTCTCTCTCTCTCTCTCTCTCTCTCTCTCTCTCTCTCCTCTTTTCCCTATCCCGGTGACGCTTACGACTGATGTCCCCAGCGCGTCCGGGGGTCAAGCTCGCGGAGAAACCCGGAAGACGTGACGGCTTTTTATTTCATTGCGACTCAGCATTTTTTTATTCGCTTTATCAACTTATTTTTATTCGACCAGCTTATCGATTACTTTATGCACTTTTTTTTACCACTCGAATAATTCCTTTCTCACATTAATTTCCCCAGGAATCCAATAACTCTTGGGTTCAAAAAAATAATTGTCTTGGGAGAAAACGGGAGAAAAATCAGGTCGTCTATTTGCGTAGCTCTTTGACTCGTCTTTGGCAATTTCGAGTTGGTCGTTTTTCTGGATACTTCATCGCTCCTGTACGCAATGTCAATTCAGGTCCTCGACCCTTTTAGCCAAAACGACCGCCCAGTTTGAGCAAACAAGTACCTGTATATATATATATATATATATATATATATATATATATATATATATATATATATATATATATACGTGTACGCGGCAAAAAAGTACCCAAACGACGACTCGAGATGAGAGTGATAAAAAAGAAACGTAAGAGCGTAAGGAAAGAGAAAAAAAACAGAGACACGATATCTCGGCGTCTCTTTGGTGGGATCCAGAAACGTGCAAACACGGAACAAGGAACGTCGGTCGCTCCTGCGTGTGTAAAAATGGCGCTCGTGCGGGTAGGGTGAGGCGGGCAAAAGACCCGTTTGGCCCTGTCGAGTTTGTCCGGTACCATAATGGCGTCCCTTCCCAACGTAATGTGCACGGCAAGTTACAGCGATTTGCTCATTTTTACAAAAGAGACGAAAAGTACGTAACATTCGGTAGACATTTATACAGGGTCGGCCGAAAAGTCAGGGCCACAACGAAAATATAGATGCCTCGTATCAAACACCCATCCAGCCACCCCTATGGATGCTCTACGATCTTATCTAGTTTTCGAGGAAAGATCATTTTATAATTTTTTTTCTTCGAGATTCCCTGAAACGTAGATTTGAATCTGCTTTTTTTTCTGTGTGTACTTTACTCTCTGAAATGTTCGAAGGCAATTGGGATTCATTTAGACTGGTATACGTATTTTCTTCATCACCTGAACTTCAGCGATTGATCCTCTCGGAACTTTTTTTTGAAACTTATCATAAAAATCGACATCATGTTAGTATTCAATTGGTAATTCATTTATTGCTTAATAATGATAAATTTAAAAATGCGTTTTTCTCGAATAGTAGGAAATATCGTAGAGCGTGCATACAGTGATGCGGATGGGGATCTAGATTTTCCTTTTGGACGTGACTTTTCGCGCCAGCCGGTATCGTAAAACGGGGCTACTTTGGCATTCAGGGTAACTTGGACAGTTTTTGGGGCCACTTTGACAGAACGTCAAAATACGTTTTAAATGTGTGCGCAGCGAGCCCGCTTGACCTACTGTGGCGGGCGGCGGGTGCGGTGAATAAACTTGAACAACAACTTGTTGTTCAAGTTTATTATAATGTTGCTAAAGGTGATTGTAATGTTGCCCAAGTTGATTTTGATCTCAATGACAGTTATAAGACTCATTAAATGCCTATAGTAGCACCCCAGGTACTTGATATTTTTATGTAAAATGTTTCCTTGAGGGGTTACCCCCACTTGCGATTTTGAAAAAATCGATTTTTTTTTATTGCATTTTTTTGAAGTGCAATTTGAAGTGCAGTTTTTTTATGCCCGGAATAGATGACTCTATGTAAGTTTACAAAAAAAAATATTTTCTTCGTGTAAACTGAAATTGAAACTTTAAACGCGTTTTTCTCAAAATGGCATTTCTGAAGTCGGTGACCAAGATTACTCGAACACTAATAAACCGATTTTCTTGAAATTTTGCAGGCTTATTTAATACATAAAAATGTAGTCTTTAATCATCCGATTTTTTTTTCGAAAAAAATGGCCGTTTTATAGCCAAAAAATGGCCGTTTTTTTCGTTAACATCGAACCATTAACTTTGACTGTCCGCCATTTTGTGAAAAATGAATATTTTTTAAAATCCTTCGACTAAAGACTAGTTTATACTTATATTTGACTAAATCCATCCGCATTTTTTTTTCAGATGATCCACTTCGCCGCAATGTTGGTCACCGCAAACCGTGTATATAAAAACATTATTTCATTGACGGCCATTTGCCACTAAACAATGTAATATTTTTCAATAAAAAAATTACTGAAAGTTCTTCAAGATGTGTTCTTTGAGATGGTATATTGTTCGATTAAAAAAGTTTTGTAGTTTTCTTTAAAAAAATTCATGAAAAAGGCCTTTTTTGCGCTACTAGTGGGGGTAACGCCTTAAGGGACGGCACCACTGTAACTGCCCATTTTCGACTGTTGTCTTTGGATTTTTTTAAAGAAAGGCATACAATACATGATCGAAAGACCTTTTAGGTTTTACAAGGTATATTTCGAAGGATGTAAAAAAAATTAATTATTTGTTCAAAGTACACAAAATGGCGGCCCACGAGTCACTATAGCACTACTGTTTTTCAGCCAACCCTCTCCGCGGCACGCAGTAGAACTATCGCAAATTTAGTCCCGGAACTACGAGTGAAATATTTTCGTCAATTATATTATTTTGAGCAGTCAAGTACGGGGGAATAAAAAAATAATTAAAAGAAAAATAGAGACGAGTTCGAAAAAAAGTTTGTTTTTTCGACCATAATTTTCATCTCAAAAGTGATATATTTTTTACAATTTTCGGTTAATCGAAAAAAAAGCGCTCGTAATTGACTGTTAAAGCAATCTATTTTTTCAGAAAATCAGAGGATTTTTTTAAATATTGTATAGTGAATTTGTCATTAACAATTATCTGACGATTTTTTAGCCAAATTTTTCACTTTCCAAAAATTTGCCTAAAAAATCGTTAATAACAAATGAACTATGCAATATAAAAAAAAATCCTACGTACTTCCATAGACAATGTATTTTTCAAGATATATTCAACATTTCAAGTGAATCGGTTAAAAATTGTCTGATTTGTGTTTCCGGCCAACTTAAAAAATGCAGTTTTGAGATAAACGCTGCGCAGCCGCCATTTTGAAATTAATCGCTTCAAAAAAATTATCGTATACAGTCACTGATATGTATGATAAACACCCTCTTTTGTAATCTCGATTTATTTTGTAGTTTTTCTGAAAAAAAATCTCCAAAAAGCCTATTTTTTCAGCTTCTAGAGTGGCGTAAGGCCTCAACAACGATGACAATTGGGTTATAAAAAATCGTGGTTTTCCATTTCATTCCATGTATAATGCATAAAATATTACATTTCTTATCAAAATGAGTCCAAAGTAACCCTTAATCTTTGACACAAGTTGCATTTCAATGCCGTGTCAAAGAAGCCCCACACTCGGGGCTACTTTGACACTTTGAAAAATGTACATATGAAATTGTGAGGGTGTGACTTTCCTATACATTTAGCCAAAGAACACTCTGTTCTATCGGAGCAAGAAAAGTGGACATCTAGGCAGCTAAAAAAAAGTAACCTACAAAAAAACTTCCAAAACCCGTTCAAAGTAGTTTTACGGTGTATCCCAGGACTGTTTCCACGGAACACTCCTGCGGCATCCTTCAGATCGAAACGTACGAGTGAAAAAATCATTCGATATTCAGCATTCAAATAGATCGAGTGGACTCACCGACTATCTCGTTTTGGCTGGCGACGAACGCTGCCGCGATTTCGTATGAATTGCAGCGCCCCGGTGCCCAAAGCGCCGAGACCATCGCTACTTCTTCCGTCTCCTTTCTCGGCGCTGGGAGACCTCGACGCCGACAGGGAAGTTGGGTACCACTGGTGCTCGGTCCTCGAGCCCCTTCGCGCAAACTCCTCCATTTCGGCGTTCCCTTTTTCCTCTTTGCCCTTCCAGTACGTTTCGTTAACGATTTTTAAAAAATCGTTTCCCTGCCGATTTCTGGACCTCCACTGATGGATCGTTATCACAACGACCTCTTTTCGAATCCACTCTATATTCCCTTTTCCTCCATACGTTTCGTTGACAATTTCCTCAGATCGCTCCTCCGCCGATTTCTCGTCCTCTGCCCCGATCGATCGTTATCATCAACGATCCCTTTTCGATTCCAAGATGGTGGTCGCCCTTGAGGCTCTTCTTCAAAGTTTGCGGGGGCGCACCTTCGAGACGCGCAGTGTGCCAGGGAAGTCTTTGATCGCCACGCGGAGATCGGTTGCCATCTTGCGTTTTTTTTCTTCCGGTTGGAAAATCGTTTTCTCGACGATTCAATCGTCGTCGTAAATGCAGCCTTCAGAACGAGGTATCTGCTATGTGTGGTTTAATATACATGCGAATGTGTGTGTAGAAAGAGCACGAGAGGTAATGCGAGTTCCAGGGCCAAGTTTCACAGTGCAGAAGGTTGATGGGAATAGGCGAAGACCGATCTCGCTGTGCTTGGCGCTCTTCGGCTTCTATCTCGTTAATAATGGCGAACGGATAAATGAGTTCGCTATTCTCTTGTCTCGTTCGTACGATCTCATGTTTCTAACCTTCCTCTCTCGCGCTTGTTCTTATGGCACATATATACACATATACATGTGTATATATGTATATATACATATATGTGGATGCAATGTTGCGCCTCTTTGAGTCCTCTCTTCGTCGCACTCCCGCGGTCTCGCTCAATTCTTGCTGGACCTCTCTTGCGCCCTGTGGCCTGGCACAGCCTCTAACCTTATAACGGATCACGTCGAACTTGCACCGAGCCAGAGAGGATCGCGGCTCTTTTACTTTTTCCTCGTCCTCCTCTCCGCCGCTGCATCGCCACTCTCTCTCTCTCTCTCTCTCTCTCTCTCTCTCTCTCTCTCTCTCTCTCTCTCCTTCTTCTTCTTCTTCTGCTTCTCCGGCTCCGTCTTTTTCCTGCTTCTCTACCGACACAGCCTGGCCGGTCGGATCGTGAAAACGAGATCGGCAAACTCGATCGAGCCTTCCTCTTCTGAACACTCCACCACTCCTGCTCCGGTGCCCACGAGGATCGAGACTTTGTTTTGTATTGCCCTGAACCCTGGACTTTGATGGATCACAACACTTTGCGGGATGTTTTAATTTTTTATCTCCACCCCCCCCCCTTCAGCAGTGGTTCGCTTCTCTTCCTGGCTGTAGCAACGTCCGGGGTGTATTGCACGAATCGATGATCAGCCGCGATTCATCATCCCGGGTCCATCTGAGGTGGAATCGTGGAGTGCACGTCAGCGATGCTTCGGAAAGCAAATGCACAAACTTTCCAACGATAGGAAGTACGATATTTCGTGAGTTTGCACCATTCGTACAGCTGGAATGGTGCTCGCGAATCTGCTGGAGGAAATCCTGGAGGCCCTGGAGGAAATACTGGAGACCCTGGAGGAAATCCTGGAGACCCTGGAGGAAATCCTGGAGACCCTGGAGGAAATCCTGGTGGAAATCCCGAAGGACGATGGCGAATCTCCTGTGACCTAGACCGTGAGAAAAACTCGCGCCGACTGTCTCCCAATCGTCTCACCGGAAACTCACTTTCAATTCCCTATCGATCAATTGCACCGACGGAACTTCCGCCCGAATTCGCTGCGGCGTCGCGCAACGATAATCGTCATCCTCTCACCACCGTATCTCGTGTTTAACGGATTCATCAAACGAGCACAAAATTCTACGCGTCGTGGCAGAGTCGCGAACGTAACTGAGGAGCGAGCATCCTCGGGAGCGACTCTCGAGTCCTTGGCGCGCCGTGTCCACTGTCTTCCATGGACAACACTCACAGCGGCAGACGCGCGCGCGCGCGCCGATCCCGGAGGATTGCGCAACGATAAGCAGGCCCACGGTCTTTTCCGGACACTTGGCACCGTGATCTTCCTTTTTTTTCGCTTTTTTGTTTCTCCACTGTGGCTTGGAGGGTCCGTTTTAGGGCTTTGGCCTGACACCCACGCACGTTGAAATTAGGAGAGAAAAAAGTGGAATTTCACGATGATCCGGGTGTGGTAGAGAAAGAGACGATGACGATGCTGTATGTAGTTACTTTTTTGTGTATATGGACATGTACGTGTGTGTGTGTATGTTTATATGTATATGGGCGACTTCCCGAACGTGTACCGCGTCCAGGTCCGCGGCCGAGGGGACCGGTGGAACTTCTCCTCGCGTCTGTGTATTCCCGGGTAATAAAAGCACGTAGGTTACCGTGTGGCGCGTCGAGAGGGACTGCCCGGTATTCTCTCCATCTTACCTTCTCTCGTTTCTCCTTCGCTCTTTCCCGCCGCGGAGTTCGCCCTCTTCCAGCCTCCTCTTTGCCTTCCTCTTTGCCTGTTCGCCTCGCGCTGAAGAGCGAGGACCTCTCCTCCCTTTGCGAGAGTGTGAGAGAGAGAGAGTGTGTGTGAGAGGGAGAGAGAGAGATCCTCCACCGAGTTGGCTTTCGCGGCCTGTCCGCGCGCGCGGTTCTCCGACGTACCGTTGATTCGCGCTTGGTGCCCGCCCAGGGCTCGGCGAACTCGCTACCACACGAGCCCGCGCACTGCGCCCCGGGACTAAGTACTTGGCGCGGGTCTCCGTCATTCGGCTGACTTCGCGACGAAACGCGCAGCGTCACGGGCCCTGCTGCACGGGAAAATCATTTTTTACACTCCGTTGATACGCAGTATTTTGTTGATAAATAATCGTAGAGAATCTCTTTAAAAAAGAAGCGCTTCTTGATGAAGTACACGGAAAAAAAGAAATAGTACAAAATACAGGGGCTGCACAGTTCGCATTGGACTCGAGCGATTGCACAGCGATATTTACTGAAACACAGTGCTCAAAATAGCGTGTGCTCAAAGTAAATTATTACAGTTCCGATACTGTCCTCTTTGGACTCGAACCGCTCTACCGTGTCTTTTACTGGAACACACAGTCCAAAATACAGGGTAGTCAAAAGTAAATTTTGACAGTTCAACACTGTAAGATAAATTTAACAAAACTTGTAATTTGACTGTTGGATAATCTGTATTATGTACAATGAATGCGCCACTTATATCGACAGAGTTTATGTAGACACAAAAAAAAGTTTATCCATAAAAGAAGTTTGAAAAAAATGTGTAGAAAATGTAAAAAAATCAGTCACATACACACGTACCTTAAAACGTACTTTTTTGTAAATAATTCTCTCTTTTTTTATAATTTCTTGAATTATGTCGCACAAATTTCAACGTTCGCATCCTATCGACCACGCACTACTAACTCGCAATCCTTTGTGTCCTGGCCACGTGCCTCACCCCACGCGCGAGATAAGTCCTAATTAGACAAGAACGTACCTTTAAAAAAAATTCTCTCTGTCTTTATAATTTCTTGAATTCTGTCGCACAAATTTCGATGTCCGCCTCCCATCAACCACGCACTACTAACTGGCAATCCTTTGTGTCCTGGCTTCGTGCCTCACCTCGTGCCTCATTTGCGTACAGTATGAAAATCAGTGATCGCATTTAAATTTTACAGTTGAATATTTTTACTGAAATCACTGATGTATTCACAATATCAAACTGCAAATAAACCAGTGTAACTGTAAAAATCTCAGAGTGCACAGATAACGTCACGAACTGTCGAAAGAAGAGTAAAACTACGGAGCCACACTGTGAAATTTAATGAATCACTCTGTACTCAATACATCTCGTGTAAATTTGATCTCGTGTAAATTTTACAGTTGAATATTTTTACTGAAAACACTGATGTATTCACAATACCGAACTGTAAATAAGCCAGTGTAACTGTAAAAATCTCAGTGTGTACAGGAAAATTCGTCACTTTTGTAGGACAGGATTTACATTACTCTGTTTTACTGTCAAATTAAATATGGCACCCTGTTTTTTATGCGGTTTGTGCTGTGATTTTCGCTGTTTCTTTTTTTTCCGTGTATTTAACTGAAAAGAAAAAAGTAATATTGGCTGGGGCCAATTGGAACGGTTTTGAGAAAATCGGTTAGTGTGATATCATTTTATACCCTATCTGTTTGGTAATGGGTGTTGATTGTAGCCAGATTATCTGGTTATGATAGCATTATTGATTTTGCTTTTTATATGCCCTTAACTTAGGTAGAAGCTGGTTGGAAGGCCTCGGAAAACGTTTCACTTGACCCTGTGTCGGGGTCAATCGGAACAGTGCCTGGGGTTAGTTGAAATAGGTGTTTTCAGCTGATTGAACTAATGTTTCTACTGAACCCAGGTACTGTTAAGGGGTTACCCCCACTTGCGATTTTGAAAAAATCGATTTTTTTATTGCATTTTTTTGAAGTATAAGTATCTGAGAATATGTCCTGAAAATGTCAAGTCGATCCGAACAAAATTGACTGAGATATGAGCGTTGAAAGAGAAGAATCCGTTGTGTAAACGACCGGCTAGTCTGAAGTCTTTCTGAAGTCTAGTCTGAAGTCGGTGACCAAGATTACTCGAACACTATTGAACCGATCTTCTTGAAATTTTGCAGGCTTATTTAATACATAAAAATGTAGTCTTTAATCGTTCGATTTTTTTTTTTCGAAAAAAATGGCCGTTTTATAGCCAAAAAACGGCCGTTTTTTTCGTTAATATCGAACCATTAACTTTGACTGTCCGCCATTTTGTGAAAAATGAATATTTTTTAAAATCCTTCGATTAAAGACTAGTTTATACTTATATTTGACTAAATCCATCCGCATTTTTTTTTTCAGATGATCCACTTCGCCGCAATGTTGATCACCGCAAACCGTGTATATAAAAACATTATTTCATTGACGGCCATTTGCCACTAAACAATGTAATATTTTTCAATAAAAAAATTACTGAAAGTTCTTCAAGATGTGTTCTTTAAGATGGTATATTGATCGATTAAAAAAGTTTTGTAGTTTTCTTTAAAAAAATTCATGAAAAAGGCCTTTTTGCGCTACAAGTAAGGGTAACGCCTTAATGATGAATATGAGATGATGAAGTATGTTTGTGTGAATGAAATATACTTTTAATCAAAATAATCAGTCTTATTGTTTTTCATTCCAGTTTGAGTATCACTGAAGGTATATTAAGGGTCTTTAATATTACTTTACCTTTCGGACGATTTCTTGGCATCTAAAAAATAAAACAATATTTGGAAAACTTGCTTGCGTATGAAATGTTTGTTCATAGTCAATAGAAACACGTTTCAATTGACCCCGAACCGTTCGTTTCAACAGCCCCCACACCCTCGCTTCAAATAATTTATCAAACAGCAAAAAACCTAAATGTTGTAGGCACAATAAACTGAACTAGGATATTCATAATAATGATAATTGTAAACAACGCTGAAGAAGGAACAATAGTTTTGGAGCAATACGCAAGATACTAATAATAAAAAAAAAACTTACTTTTTACGTTGAAAAAGCGATGCAGCCACATGAAAATGTCCGACGTGCTCGGGGTGCGACGCGCATTGAGTGACAGGTTCCGATACGCAAAACAATCTCTTCCCCTCTCGGGGCCGAGCTGCTGTCGCTAACCGTCTTCGAGTTATTCAACTTGTTCAATTTGACCCGTGTTTCTATCGACCCCAGCCTACCCTACATACTTAATAAAACTTACATATACATAGAACTTTTGAAAATTTTAATATTTTCTCAAATGCTTGAGGCTCTATTTCAAGTTTAATGACGTTTCATAATAACAAAATAAATGAGCGCAAACTCGGCTATCCTAGTATATGCTATTAAGGAGTTGCATTGCCCACCTCCCGCCTCCATCATCAGACCCGCTCCATGGTACCATATCGTTGCATTGTCACCGAAGTTACATAGGTATGCCAAGTTTCAGCTCAATCGGATGCCAGCCAGTGCTCGAAAAATGGATTACAAATTTTCAATCGGAAAAAAAGACATACGAACGAAGCAAATTAAATAAAACCTTGTAAAAATATTGATAAAAGATTAAGTTATTATTATTTATTTGCGTCGTAGCGTAATGTGTATTCAATGTGTTGAATAATTAAAAACTTGTCCAAAAAATGAAAATACCTCTTATGTTAATCGTAATAAAAAAAATAGCATTAGCATAAGAGGTAAACGAGTTAGTACCTAATCTTGGGAATTTTTCCGAAAATCATAGTCACCATGATAACTCGAAATTCTTAGACTTTGGACTTAGGTAACCTAGGTTAGATATGTTCCTAACGAGGTGACCTATCACCCCCTTAAGGCTTTGCATAGACCTTCTTGAGGTAGTAGTCTGGTCTAGAAATTTGCCAAAATCGATTTTTTTCATTTTATCATTCCTTGGACCTTTCTTAATACACTCGTGAAAACCGTTTATTGATATTTCAAAAATTAGCAGAGTAATAGAAATTATAAGCAAGCCGCGCGCAAACCTCATCTAACGGTATCAAAACTTTGAACGTGTTTATCTCAACACTACGTTTTTCAAATCGGCGCCCACGATATCTCGATAACTAATTGACCGATCGAGCTCAAATTTTGCACATACCTTCGGTAGCCTCTTTCTGAGGACTGGTAGCAGAATTGAGTCGAACAATAATTTTGCCCACATTTTATAACTCGTCGAATACCCGAAAATGTATGAAATATCTTTAATCAAAGTTTAACAGGCCGCCATTTTGTAACAAAATTTTTTTAAGTACTATTTCTGCTACCAGTGCTCAGAATACTCATACAGATTGGGAATGTATTTTTTTTTCAGATGCATACATCACCCAGCGTGGGCGCCGATTGAGGCGGTTTTCGGCGGACCATGTTGTAAAAAAATAAAACACTACATGAACATTTTTAAAATAATTTTTTTTTTAATGTAGATACAGTCTCAAAGGAACAATAAATACATATGTAAAATTTCATCAAGACAACTTCAACGGTTTAAAAGTTATTCCAACCCAAAAATGACGTAAGAAATCTCGCTCTAGACCAGACTCTGCCTTAACACCCTGTGTATATATATATATATATATATATATATATATATATATATATATACATACATACATACATACATACATACATACATACATACATACATACATACATACATACATACATACATACATACACACATATATATATATATATATATATATATATATATATATATATATATATATATATATATATATATATGTATTTTCGAAGTCTCGTATTGTGTCGTATATATGTAGGCTGCTCCCGCGACGAGTTACTCGCCCGTTTGAGAACACCGTTGCCTCGCGGTATACAGCGACGTAGTGCATCGAGCTCGCGCGCACGGGATCGACCATAAATGTCCTGGGAGCCCGGGGATCGGGAACGCTCTGTTATAGATACTCGCGGTTTATAAACGAGAGCATCGCTGAATAATAACGTAATAATCGTATACGTACAGCATACGAGCCTCAAAAGAGTTCGCATCGCGATAAATTAATGCTCTTGTATGGATTGCGTATACTTATGTACAAACGCGGTACGTACGGTGCGGTGTGGAGACTCGTAACTAGTTACGCGTGCACGATCCGGTATTCCTCGGCGAGTATTTAGAATAGTGCAGTCATTGGTTTTCGTAGCTTTGGGATACGCTCGAAGTACACGAGGTCTCGGCAGAAGCCGCTGATAAATCGTCGAAGTCCCAATTTTGAGCGGGTAAAAATATAGATACAGTCGAACCTCGATGTAACGAAGATTTGTCCATTCCCTTCCGATGGACACCCGAAACGTTTATACAACATAATAATATACATTGCGCTCTAATTGCTAATTGCTTGTGAAAATGGCTCTAGTATTAACCTTTCTTTATATAAAAAATATCCCTATATTAAAACCAATGATTTTTTTTCTGAAGAACATGTTGAGCAAGATGATCTCGATGCAACGAAACCTATATAACGAAAACTCGACATAACGAACTTCCCTGGAGATTCGTTATATCGAGGTTCGACTGTATTGCAATTTTGTCCTGAAGTCGGACTGGCAGGACTTTGAATTGACAGGTCTGCAAAAGCTTGGGGCCTGGAAAACAGGTTGATTTTCTATATTTTTTCTGGTGGTAGTATTGGCCGGACGAGGTCGGGATTTTGCACACAATTTAGACGTAGTCTTGCCGAGATTGAGTTTTTTTGTTGTTGAAAAATATTGATACGCACTGAGAAAAAAAATTGGATCAAAAAAATATATAGCCTGATCCAAATAAATGTGCTGCTGCGGAGTGCCACCGATATATGAGATTGTTTCAATACTATAAAATATTGGAAAATGTGAGTGATTTAAATAACATGTTATTTTATTTGAAAAAGCTCTTCTGTTTTCTGAATATCTACATTATCCTTCAAATAAAATTATATTCTATTGAAATCATTCCATATACAATCCGTCGATCCGTATTGGATGAAATAATTAAGCGGTTGCTACAAACATTTTTTATTTCGTACAAAAATATAATCAATACAATTAATTACTTCTTTATTACATCGCAACAAATATGCCATGGGACTCAAGTTTTTTAATTTGTTTTAAATCTTCAATAAAAAGTAAGCATTGGAATGATCTTCCACGATAATAGTGGAGAGAATATCAGATATCCAATGGAATATCCATGGAGGGAATATCAGATATTCGACTGATTAGAACAGATACTACATTTTGATCTTAGCCACAGGCCAAGAAGCGATACTCTTTAGAGTTTCTCCAGCGTTTAAGTAGATTTTCGGTTCGCGCTACGCTTACGAGAAATTGTGGTGGTCTGGTAATTAAACAAACTCACAAATGTTATATAATAACTTGTCTTTATTAATTGTTGTTATTTGTTCTATAATTTCTTTAAGCGTTCCTTTTTGGCAACGGCTTCTTCAAGTCTTTTTTTTGAATGAATCTTCTTTTGTTCCGATTCTCTCCAGTTGAGGCTGACAACCTCCTTAGTCTAAATATCTATCTTTTTTTGTTACGAAGTTGGCAACATTTCTTTTTCCGCGAACTGACGCGCCGCTCTGCGGCCATGTCAGCGTTCTACGGAGTCGCCACAAAATGAGCGCGCGTGCGGCATCTAGCGGTTACTCCGAGAACTACGGGTTTCCTCGCACCTATAATTTCGGTGGCGTTCGGCCATGATTTGGTTGAATTTTTTCAACCAAATGCGCAAGAAACAAATTTTAGTTTTGCATAATTTTGTACCCAATTCAGACATTTGCTTAATATTTTTCAATCAAAATAAAATATTAATAATTCAACGAATAATGTACTTAAAATCAATATCGGATATGGTGAAAACAATAAAATAACATATTTACTCAATAGAAATTTTATTTGAATCAAACGAGCGAAATTCAATTTTTCTTGTGTACTCGAATCAACAATATTCATGTTATGAATTGAAACACTTTTTTCGTTCGTTGCAGAAATTGTATTCATAACTATATAATTTGTTCGCGATCATTTTTTGGATAGTTTCAATAATATATTGTTCTCGGTTAGAAATATTTCTTTTGAATGAAAAAAAAAATTCAATTTTATTATGCTATTGAAGTCAATAGCGTTTTGTTTGGACTAATAAATCCGATTATTTACACCAACAATTTTACAATTGAATCAATGAAATTTCATTCAATAACACCAATGATATTGGTTCAATTATTTTGTTCTCAGTGCACAATAGAGCTATTGTTATTCAGAGAAAGTGCCGCCGTTTCTGCATGGCCAATCGGTGTGCACTGAGAGACAAATAGTAAAGTTAGATATGGAGAAATAAATATCTTCTGACAGTTGATGAATCATTCATTTGAGCCTCTGAATTTTCACAAATGAAGATTTGGTAATAGTTAAAAAAGGGTACTTTAATGGAACACACCCGTTCTTAACAGCAGATAGACATACAGTTGGTCTAACCCAGTGCTTCCTATTAAGGGGCTATGCCGGTGTGAACGCTGAAAATTTGGATAATTTTCGAGAATATTTTGGAAGAAAAGTACTCAATTAAATGTTCCGGAAAATTAAGAATATATTTGGCTGTATTTGCCCTATATCACATAATTTTTTCATAGAATAATATTGAGATCCAAGCGACTGCCTTCGGAGGCGCCAAAAAAAAGTTCCTCCACTGCTGACATGATTCTGGCCGATTGAGTAGCTGAAACCGAAAATGGAAGAAACATCGTTAAACTGGAAGGTATTTCCTGTACAATGACGTAGGATTTTCGAAAAATATCAAAATCTAACAAAATGGCGTAGTTATGAAAAAAGTCTGTTTTCTCGCCTATAAAATGGTAGTTTTTTTTCAATGCCAATCGTCAATATTCATCCAATCAAAAATATCTTACGTCATTGTAGAGTAAATATATTCAAGAGTACTCAGTTCAAATTTCAAGTCAATCGGATAATTGCTCTTTGAGTTCCAATGGCGGCAAATGTGAAAAATCTCATTTCGAGAAAAACGCGTTTAAAGATTCAACTATCGATTTACTAACCTATATTTGATTCAACTGCAGATTTTTCAATTACTAACAAATATTCATTTTGTAATAAGTGTACGACTGTTATGTCAAAGAACTACTGGGCCAGCATCTTAAATACAGATTCATTAATAGTCAATAAATCCTTATTTGCGTTAACGCGGTCCTCTAGTTTCTCGGCTGTTTTTTTACGGCTTTTTCAATAATTTTTTACGGGCAAAGCATCGAAATAATCAATCTCATTGTTTTTGCATAATCTTTATTAACATTTAAATAAGCTTTACAAATTTTTTGAAGTCAAAATATATAATAGAATAAAAGTTATAGTGGCCGACAGGAAGACATCAAGTAAAAGAGGTGCTCGACGGTGACCAAGATTGCGGCTGTTCTGCTTATCTGAAATAAAAAAACCAAACGGCATTTTAATCTTCATATTTAAGACTAGCGATTGAACTAGAGTGAATTCTAAATTACAAAAATTGACTTTTTTATACACTTTTGAAAATTACATTCTATTTTCTACTCATTTTTTCTTAAGTTTTTCGCTCGTACAAAAAAAACTATCGAAGCAATCATGATAATCCTAGTTCAATCGCTGGCTTATAATATATTAAAGATGCTGTATAAATTTGAACAAGATCGGTGCAGTAGTTTCTGAAATATCGTGGTCACCGTTTCGAAAAATGGTGTTTCGAGAAAAACGCGTTTGAAAGTATACCTGCTCCGTATACCTGCTCCGTTCCAGGGCCGTACCTTGTGAACCACTTCGAATATCGAAAAATCCTTTGGCACACATTTTCTACACATGTTGTAGATGTGATTTATGAAAAAAAAATCGACTTTTTCGATCCGAGAAACTAGAGGACCGCCTTAAATATATAAGTTGTCGCGTCAACTGTGTGACTCGTGGCTCGAATGCGGCCAAGATAGTCGTTTTGAATGAAGATCAGTTAATTCTTGTGATATGTTCATTTGCATTGAACACAGGATAGTCCGGCAACTATACGTTAACGGCCCCAAATCTAAATATAATAATTACGAACAAATCTCTATTCCAATGAACTGCATTATCATAGCACAATTTCAACTCGTTATTCGATGACCATAAACGTGTACTCAGTGAAGAGAAATAAAAGTGATCAAATAAATCATTCTTTTCAAAGAAATACTGTGACTAAAACTTTGTCACGACAACACGAATATTTTTCAACGATTAACAAATTTTGCAACAGTTAATGAATAATTTGAATAAACGTGCCAACTAAATGTATTTCTTTACTATAAATAAACTGTTTTCTCAGAGTAGAAGGTTCGGCAACCAGTCATCTGAAATGAAAAATTAAAAAATGTACTTTTAGCACAATAAACAAACCTTCGTGCGACCGGATACTTTTTCTTCATGTTGAAAATTACGAAAATGGCAAGTTGTCGAAAGAAACGTTCGGTTAAAAAAAACCAACGTTAATAATTTGTCATTACCAAATGGATAACCGTATCAAAAAATAATCAGGTCATGGGATAGAAAATGTTATGAACTTCGCTCTGTCCAAATTTAAAGCGAATCGGACGAAATGGGATACTCTTTGAGATCCAACTCACACCGTTTCATAAAACGCGGAAGGAAAAGGCCGAATCGCAGCGGGACGATTCGCCGTAGCGCTAACTATCCACAAAAATCGTCATAACTCGGTCGATTTTTGGAATTTTTACAAAATCTTTTATGCAAATTGACCTCAAGACCTAGGCTATGTACCTATGCAATGAAAAAGATTTTTGTAAAAATAATTTCAACCTTACGCGCTCCCTTAAGGGGTTACCCCCACTTGAGATTTTGAAAAAATCGATTTTTTTATTGCATTTTTTGAAGTATAAGTATCTGAGAATATGTCCTGAAAATTTCAAGTCGATCCGAACAAAATTGACTGAGATATGAGCATCGAAAGAGAAGAATCCGTTGTGAAATTGAAACTTTAAACGCGTTTTTCTCAAAATGGCATTTCTGAAGTCGGTGACCAAGATTACTCGAACACTAATGAACCGATTTTCTTGAAATTTTGCAGGCTTATTTAATACATAAAAATGTAGTCTTTAATCGTTCGATTTTTTTTTTCGAAAAAAATGGCCGTTTTATAGCCAAGAAACGGCCGTTTTTTTTTCGTTAAAATCGAACCATTAACTTTGACTGTCCGCCATTTTGTGAAAAATGAATATTTTTTAAAATCCTTCGATTAAAGACTAGTTTATACTTATATTTGACTAAATCCATCCGCATTTTTTTTTTCAGATGATCCACTTCGCCGCAATGTTGGTCACCGCAAACCGTGTATATAAAAACATTATTTCATTGACGGCCATTTGCCACTAAACAATGTAATATTTTTCGATAAAAAAATTACTGAAAGTTCTTCAAGATGTGTTCTTTAAGATGGTATATTGATCGATTAAAAAAGTTTTGTAGTTTTCTTTAAAAAAATTCATGAAAAAGGCCTTTTTTTTGCGCTACAAGTGGGGGTAACGCCTTAAAAGCGCTCTTCTTCCTCCACCCCATAAAACGCCGGTCTTTCGTACTGCGAGGAAAATGGTACCCCAGTACTCTGCGGAGAAGCATGCGCCCAGCGATTCCGAGTCCCGAGCACACGGAGTCGCGTACCGCGATCAATATAGATCTTTAATTGCACGCGGTTACGAACGATCAATGTCGATTCCGGTACATAACTTTCGCGTATTTACAACCGGTAAGCAGCGATAATAATAATGACAGAATGAAAGAGTGTCGACGCGGCCGCACAGGTAGTTGTGGTAACCGGTGTGTGTATACGTGTAATGCAAGCCGGAGAACACAGAAAGTGCCGCGCTCGCGTTCTTCCGTGAATGAAACGTCGCGCGACGCCGGCACGCTATACACACGATCATCGACTTCTCTCTCTCTCTCTCTCTCTCTCTCTCTCTCTCTCTCTCTCTCTCTCTCTCTCACACACACACACACACACACACACGGCGGTCTCGGCTCGCGGTACGCAATAATTACGTCTCTCAGCATCCCATAGAGACAATGGGGAGAACGCGAGCTTGAGGCACTCGCGAGAGCGTCTGCGAGCACACAGTTCATTAACCGTTCGATCGCGTCGAGGCAACACTCCGCAGTGTATGTGCACGCTATACGGCATTCATGAGCTGCGTAAGAATGAACGAAAGAGATGACGCTTTGTACGCCGTCGCACAGCAGCACTTATTTTCACGCCGTGCGACTTTGGCTCCTCGTCTTTCTTTCCTGTATCACGATTTATCCGCCTTGCCGATTTCTGCGAACGCAAAAATTCGCGAAAATCGATGATCGGGGTTTGAAGTGGTGCCAAAAATCGAGAAAAAAAAGGGGCTGGATGAATCGTACGGCATTTTAAAGAGCAAACGATTGAGATGAGACTGGACCCAGGATTTTTAACCCTTCGACTGCACACTTCCGCCACGAATCTCTGACTGCATATGCCGTCGATCAGCACCCCAGACGTTTTTCAAATCGTTGTATTTCGGTATTAAATATGCATTTTGGTGTCCAATAATGCTATTGATGATTTTGTGATCTCCAATTCGGCTTCGTCAGGCCTTAAACGGTTTACTTTTATTTTGTGCTGAATATTACGAAAAAAAAAGATTTTTCATTGAAAATGATTTTTTTTTTCGTTAAATTCCGCACAAATGAGAAATAAACCGTTTCAGGCCTTACGAAGGCGAATTGAAAATCACAAAATCATTAAGACGGAATGACACCTCATCGCGGTCGGTATGGTAGAACAATTATAGATTCCCAAAAATCTCTGAAACGGCTCTTCAGATCCCGTCGAAACTTTGCCAAACGACGTCAAATAGATAGACGAATAGCTTCCAGCCCCTCAAATTTTCTGAATTTGAGAAAAAAAATGTAGATTGGCTTATCATAAGCCAATCTAGTTTTTTTTTCTCAAATCTCCTTTGGCAGATTAATTGTTGTAAGCGTATATTTTCCGCATTTTTTTACTTCGATCACTTATTATTATTATTGACATTTACCGCAATCGACGCATAAGCACATTCGGTGCTCGCTGCACATAGCCCGCCTGCATACCGGACACTCGCTTTTAGTTTTATGATCGGCATTCTAAATACATAATTTATTATAGTAGCGCAAAATAAAAAATATCTATGAGCATTTTCTATCGTAACTCACTTACGTGTAATAATAAAACACCAAATTTCACAACAAAAAAATGTTCACTTTCACCGCACTACTGCATAAACGAGGTCGGCGCGACCCTAGGTCCATTTTTGACCGCTGTCCTCAGTACACGAGTAGGATGTAGGATGGGGGCCGACTGTCTATCTATAGAGTAGGAGTGCGGGAACATTCGAGCACCGCACTGCGGCCGAATAGATTACCCCGTTTTGCGATACAGTTAGTTGAATAAATATGGGGTCAAAACGGCCCAGTGTGCAGTCAAAGGGTTCAGGGGCCTTCCCATTTCAGACGCTAAAAAAGGCTATTTTCATGCATTTTTTTAAAGGTTTATATTGATAGATATTGTTATATTGATAGATATTGATATAAAAGTTTTTACACTTAACCCCTTAGTTGGCACACTGAGAAAAAAACCAGTTGAATCAAAAAAATTTATTGATTGATCCAAATAAATTTGCTGCTGCGGAGTGCCACCGATATATGAGATTTTTACAATACTATCAAATATTGGGAAATGTGATTGATTCAAGGCGAGATATACACCTAGGAGCTGAAAAAAGGTCATTTTTGTGAATTTTTTCAAGGAAAACTATTTGAAATTTCGGATTGAGGTTTTAATTATCTAAAAGTATATACATTCAAAAATATCTTTAATTTTCTTTATATAAAAATATCAAAAATATACAAGGATATTGTATGATCCTTGGAGCGTCGTAAAAAAATATACGTATACGGTACCCACTGGCGTTTCTTCAAAAATCATCTGAAAAATAAACCAAAAAGATTATTCAATTAGGTACTATAATCTAGTACTTGTCATAGCCGATTTTGAAAATATCGATTTATGACAAAATGGCGGACGTTTGAACATAAATAGTGATTTTTGGGCCAAAAATTAGTTATTATTTTGCCTATACAACAAAAACTAAGTAACGGAAAAAATCGTATGTCAAGTATTAGATAATGGTATATATAATAACCACAAAAAACCTCAAGGCAATCGTTTAATTGGTTTTCGAGAAATTTTGGGTACCGATTTGAAAAACGTGGTTTTGTGAAAAACGCGTTTGAAAATTTGGGAATGAATAAATCATGAAATTTGTCAACTTACATGGAACCATCGATACCAGGCCCATAGTGTAGGTCTTCTACGGTCGACGGAATGTTTATAGCTTCGAAATCGATTTTTTCGACCATCTAGCTGTATATCTCCCCTTAAATAACATATTATTTTATTTGAAAAAGCTCTTCTGTTCTCTAAATATCTACATTATGCTTCAAATAGAATTATATTCTGTTGGAATCATTCTGTATACAATCCGTAGATGTATGGATGAAATAAATAAGCGGTTGCAACATTTTTTATTTCGTGCAAAAATATAATCAATAGAATTAATTATTTCTTTACTGCATCGAAACAAATATGCCATGGGAACTAAGTTTTTCCATTTGTTTTAAATCTTACATAAAAACTGAGCATTAGAATAATCATCCACGATAATCGTGGATGAGAATATCAGATATCGAATGGAATATCCATGGAGAAAATATCAGATATTCAACTGATAAGAACAGATACGACACTTTGATCTTAGTCACATGCCAAGAAGCGATACTCTTTACAGTTTCTCCGGCGTTTAAGTAGATTTTCGGTTCGCGAAACGATTACGAGAAACGAGCGCGCGTACGACTTCTCGCATAATTTTTCAACCAATTCAGACATTCGCTTAAGGGGTTACCCCCACTTGCGATTTTGAAAAAATCGATTTTTTTTATTGCATTTTTTTGAAGTATAAGTATCCGAGCCCATACTTCTGTATGGGCCCGGAATAGATGACTCTATGTAAGTTTACAAAAAAAAATATGTTCTTCGTGTAAACTGAAATTGAAACTTTAAACGCGTTTTTCTCAAAATGGCACTTCTGAAGTCGGTGACCAAGATTACTCGAACACTAATGAACCGATCTTCTTGAAATTTTGCAGGCTTATTTAATACATAAAAATGTAGTCTTTAATCGTTCGATTTTTTTTTCCGAAAAAATGGCCGTTTTATAGCCAAAAAACGGCCGTTTTTTTCGTTAAAATCGAACCATTAACTTTGACTGTCCGCCATTTTGTGAAAAATGAATATTTTTTAAAATCCTTCGATTAAAGACTAGTTTATACTTATATTTGACTAACTCCATCCGCATTTTTTTTCAGATGATCCACTTCGCCGCAATGTTGGTCACCGCAAACCGTGTATATAAAAACATTATTTCATTAACGGCCATTTGCCACTAAACAATGTAATATTTTTCAATAAAAAAATTACTGAAAGTTCTTCAAGATGTGTTCTGTAAGATGGTATATTGAGCGATTAAAAAAGTTTTGTAGTTTTCTTTAAAAAAATTCATAAAAAAGGCCTTTTTTTGCGCTACAAGTGGGGGTAACGCCTAAATATTTCTCTCAAATTTCTATTCTCTCTAAATCTTTCTATTTCTAAATATTTCTATTCTCTCAAAATAAAATATTGATATTTTAACGAATAATGTACTTGGGTTTGTTTGGGTTTGGTGAAAAAAAATAAAACAACATATTCACTCAATAGACTTTTAATCTGAATGAAATGAGCGAAATTCAATTTTTCTTGTGTACTCGAATCAACAACATTCATGTTACGAATTGAAACGCTTTTTTTTGTTCGTTGCAGAAAATACATTCAAAACTATATAATTTGTTCGCGATATTTTTTTAGATAGTTTCAATAATATATTGTTCTCGGCTAACAATATATCTTTTGAATGAAAAAAATCTTTTAATTTTATCATGTCATTAAAGTCAATAGCGTTTTGTTTGGACTAATAAATCCGATAATTTACACCAACAGTTTTACAATTGAATCAACGAAACTTCATTCAATAACACCATTGACATTGGATCAATGATGTTTTTTTCTCAGTGTAGTCTTAATAAAATATCGCGCGATGATCATCAGGCTTCACACATCCTGATGCTTCCAGGAGCGTTGTTATTTCTGCTCGCGCCTCTTCATAGTTTCTCGTTTGGCCTAGTCACGTGGAGTTTGCGAGCGTTGTGAGAACCGCAACCGGGATGAGCACCCGGAGGCCGTCATTTCCAGCGTGCAACGTATTAGCCTACTAATTGCACGCTACTCGCGTCTGCCCTCTCTCTCTCTCTCTCTCTGGTCTTCCTGGCATCCAGGCGCGTTCAAGGTGCTTCGATACTTCGCGGTGAAGAGCACAAGGAGTGATAACCGGGAGGGGCTCGACGCCTCTTTCTCATCGCTTTTTCCCCGATGTGTAACCCACACACGTGCGCACATACAGACGGACAGACAGACGCACGAGAAGCTGCGATTTGTCCGATCATCCGCATCGAGACCACAGATGGGTGCGAAGTGGAGAGGAGTGCGCTGCTCGCGGTAATCGACGCGCACGCCCCCGTGAAAGTGTCGACGTTTTAATGCGGAGAGAAGGCAGGATGAATAAATTGAGAGAGCAAGGGGAGAGAGTGGACGAAAAAAAAACGACTGGAGTACGAAGTACGCGGGAAGGTGGACGAGGGTAGATAGGAGAGAATCGAAAGAGGAAAGAGTGCCACAAGCGTTGACATCCAGTCCACCAGGGATTCGTATTAACGCTTGACGTACGAGCGATTAAGGCCGCTGCTTCGCCGTTTGCCGAGCCTCAGCGCAATTCCCCCTCATCGCCAACCGCCGTGCATCACTTTCCGAGCAGCGGCTTTTCTTCCCAAATGGAACGTATCGGTGAGACTGGTAACGCGGTTTATGGGCCTTGACGAATCAAATACCGCACGTGTGGTCAATCTCCTCGGAGGGAAAAAAATCATACGGTCGTAATGTTTCGCTAATTTCTCTATGTTTGCACGGACGCGCGTTTGCGTAGTCCATCGAGGTACATCGCAGAAGCGGAATCTTTCGGGAGCTATGATTCATACGTGAGAGAAATTGGGCCCTGGGGAGTTGAAAATAACGGGCTACGGCTAACTCGGTGGGTCAACAAAATTGCAATTTCCAAAAATATTTTCATTCGATAGTACCACTTTTAGCTATATTTTCTGAAAATTTCGGTGACATGTTCCTTAAGGGGCTATACCAGTGTGACACTTAAAAAAAATCGATTTTTTTTGCCTTTTTACACAGTTTATACTTTCACGAAGATCATTGGCATTTATATCATTTATATCAATATCATTTTATCTTGCAAAAATCGATAGTTGAATATTTAAACGCGTTTTTCTCGAAATGTGATTTTTCAAATTTCCTGACATTGTAACTCAAAGGGCAATTATCCGATTGACTTGAAATTTAAACTGAGTACTCTTGAATATATTTACTCTACAATGACGTAGGATATTTTTGATTGGACTAAAATTGACGATTTGGCATTGATAAAAACGTCCATTTTATAGGCAAGAAAACAAACTTTTTTTCATAACTACGCCATTTTGTTAGATTTTGATATTTTTCGAAAATCCTACGTCATTGTACAGGAAATACCTTCCAGTTTAACGACATTTTTTTCTTTTTCGGGTTCAGGTACTCAATCGGCCGGAATCATGTCAGCAGTGGAGGAACTTTTTTTTTGGCGCCTCCGAAGGCAGCGCATAAGTCGCTTGGATCTCAATATTTTTCTATGAAAAAATTATGTGTTATAGGTCAAATATAGCCAAATATATTCTTAATTTTCCGAAACATTTAATTGAGTACTTTTCTTCCAAAAAATTCCCGAAAATCACCCAAATTTTCAGCGTTCACACTGGTATAGCCCCTTAAGGGGTTGCGTGGGTTTCGAAGCCAAAAAAGAATATTTTCTCTGTTAAAAAAATATAACGTATAAATTATTTTATTCAAAATGTTAAGTACATAAAAGAGCAACATTTAAACAATATTTTTTTTTAATTCAATAAAAAATTCGGGAAATTCAGCCGGTGGGACCTGGTTTCCGGAGACTCAAAAAAAAGTGTCCTCGTGGTGGTCAGGATAACTCATGATGCCGTTATCTGAAATTAAAAAATCTAATTTTTTCTATTAGTAGATAGGTATAGCTCGTGATTGAACGAGGGATGAAAAAAAATGAACTTTGAATTTTTGGCAGAGGAATGCAAAATAGTTCAATTTTTGGTATAATTTACACTTCGTTTGGCCTTGTAAAATTAGTTGTAATCGGAAAAAAAAACATTCGTTCAATCACTGGTCAATGCTATTTTGAAGAAGTGTGCAAAATTTCAATAAGATCGGTGCATTGGTTTTTGACAAATCGTGTCTACCGACGTCAATAATAGTGTTTTGAGAAAAATGCAATATACCTGCGTTGCTCTCGGCCGGTCTAACGGGGGGAATTCTCAAAGGCTCTCTCTCCTAGACTTTTACTCCGATTGACTTAAGGCGTTACCCCCACTTGTAGCGCAAAAAAGGCCTTTTTCATGAATTTTTTTAAAGAAAACTACAAAACTTTTTTAATCGATCAATATACCATCTTAAAGAACACATCTTGAAGAACTTTCAGTAATTTTTTTATTGAAAAATATTACATTGTTTAGTGGCAAATGGCCGTCAATGAAATAATGTTTTTATACACACGGTTTGCGGTGACCAACATTGCGGCGAAGTGGATCATCTGAAAAAAAAAAATGCGGATGGATTTAGTCAAATATAAGTATAAACTAGTCTTTAATCGAAGGATTTTAAAAAATATTCATTTTTCACAAAATGGCGGACAGTCAAAGTTAATGGTTCGATTTTAACGAAAAAAAAATCGAACGATTAAAGACTACATTTTTATGTATTAAATAAGCCTGCAAAATTTCAAGAAGATCGGTTCATTAGTGTTCGAGTAATCTTGGTCACCGACTTCAGAAATGCCATTTTGAGAAAAACGCGTTTAAAGTTTCAACTTCAGTTTACACGAAGAAAATATTTTTTTTTGTAAACTTCCATAGAGTCATCTATTCCGGGCATAAAAAAAACTGCACTTCAAATTGCACTTCAAAAAATGCAATAAAAAAAATCGATTTATTCAAAATCGCAAGTGGGGGTAACCCCTTAAAACTTTGGGAGAATATTCTAGACATATTGTACCATTGAATGACAAAGTTTTAAAAAAATGGAGTGTTGAAAATTTTCTAACCCACGTAACCCCTGAAATTGAATGAGCTACAGCTTCTGACAGTGTGGCGAGCGGTAGCAGCACCATACTTCAAACTTTAAGGGGGCTTCCCTCTTTGGAAACTTCTAAAAATTGTTTTATTTGCATACTGTTGTAGTGTGAACTTTCACCAATATTTTCGAACCAACCGGACCCTGAAATTCTAAAAATTAACGAAGTTACACCGATTTCAGTGGAACAGCGTCGGATTTACCGCGATCCGTCGAGTTTGAACGCGATTATCTCGAAACTATATATCTTAACACGGCGAGATTGATATCTTGAGTAACTTTCACACTATCGACTTGAATTTGCACAGTTACCGTTCAAAAAGTCGTCATTTCCGGTTCACGATCGCATTTTTTAATTGGATGAACCATTTGTTAATAACAATGACTTCAGCATGCTGTTTTTTAAGGGGGAATATCAGTGTTAAAAAAATCGATTTTTTTTGCTTAAATAGATAGTTTTGGCCTTTAAGAATATGCCTACAAATTTTCAAACCAATATTCGGCTTAGAAGTATTGGAAATTGGCGCCAAGCGTCGACGCTCTCGACGGGCCTTTCTATACTTTAAACGCGTTTTTCTTGAAACCATGTTTTTTGACCTGGTTGACAGCATAACTCTGTCAAATTTTGTCCAATCGACTTCATTCAAAAAGGATTCTCTTCAAAAAACTTATCGCTATCGTCACATCGTAGAGTTTTTTAAAAAAATGTTTACCTTTTTTTATTAACAATTTGCTGCAAAATTTTTGTGTAAAATTCGATTTTTTTTAAATGGCCGCCATTTTTTTTCGAATCAAAATTTTCAAATTTCCTACGATACTGCGATAGCTATACTATTATAATTCAATAATCTTTTTGAATTTTTGATTTCACATGCTTGCTGTGGCACTTGTGCTATCAACCGTCGGGGAGTCTTTTTTTGAGACGCCATTTTGCAACCGCTCCTCTGCTTAATAAAATGTACTAAAAATGAAAAAAAAAAAACGTTTTTATGCTTCATTAATTCAATAATGAATACACACAATTTCAAATAATTTGATTTAGCCGTTTTTTCAAAAAAAAAATTCCCAAAAAATACCTCATTTTTCAGCCTGTCACACTGATATTCTCCCCTAAGAGAAAAATGAGGTTTTCTTTGGAGAAGCTATCATTTTTCGTATTTTTCGAAATTTCGAAAAGTTAATCGTGAACCCATAGCCAGTTGGATATATTTGAAGAAATTTTTTTTGTTTCCGTTTCAAATTACATTTGAGCCTGGTAGAGATCCCGCCTTTTCGGGCTTCGCCGCTGGAGGACTGTAACGCCAACTGCAGTACCACGAACACTTTGAAAGATTTTCTTCCGAAAGAATTACCTTGTAACCACAAACATGTGTGCAACATGCTGGGCAAAAAATGAATTTATACCAGCCAATGTGTTAGTAGAAAAAAATTCATCATTCTGACCCTTGAAAATGGGCTTCTATAGAGGAATACTCCGTTATACGCGTTTTTCTCGAAACACTGTTTTCAGAATCGGTGGACGTGATATCTCAAGAACCACGTGATGGATTATTTTTGGATATGTATACTCTCGAAAAATGCAATTAAAAAATCGATTTTTTGGAAATTGTAAAGTGAGAAGAAGCCTTAAGGGGTTACCCCCACTTGTGATTTTCAAAAAATCGAATTTCGTTTATTGCATTTTTTTGAAGTATAAGTATTTTTGAAGTATAAGTATAAGTAGCCCGGAATAGATGACTCTATGTAAGTTTACAAAAAAAATACTTTCTTCGTGTAAACTGAAACTGAAACTTTAAACGCGTTTTTCTCAAAATGGCATTTCTGAAGTCGGTGACCAAGATTACTCGAACACTAATGAACCGATCTTCTTGAAATTTTGCAGGCTTATTTAATACATAAAAATGGAGTCTTTAATCGTTCGATTATTTTTTCGAAAAAAAAATGGCCGTTTTATAGCCAAAAAACGGCCGTTTTTTTCCGTTAAAATCGAACCATTAACTTTGACTGTCCGCCATTTTGTGAAAAATGAATATTTTTTAAAATCCTTCGATTAAAGACTAGTTTATACTTATATTTGACTAAATCCATCCGCATTTTTTTTTCAGATGATCCACTTCGCCGCAATGTTGGTCACCGCAAACCGTGTATATAAAAACATTATTTCATTGACGGCCATTTGCCACTAAACAATGTAATATTTTTCAATAAAAAAATTACTGAAAGTTCTTCAAGATGTGTTCTTTAAGATGGTATATTGATCGATTAAAAAAGTTTTGTAGTTTTCTTTTAGAAAATTCATGAAAAAGGCCTTTTTTGCGCTACAAGTGGGGGTAACGCCTTACGCAACGAATTGCAGGTGCCAGCTGGACGCTAACAATTCTTGACCTGGGTATCGAGGCGGCGTTATCGTGAGTTGGAGATGATCTGCTCCAGAAATCGTAGTATTGATATGACTCATTTAGATTTGGCTTTCACTGCATCGTCTTAATTGTCTCCTACCAGCCATTTCAAGATTATTATTGTACTATGTCAGCCTACTCAATCTCGGAATCCAAAAGCGAAATCTTGGTGAATTTGATATGATCTGATACCGTTCTTTTTGCATCGACCCTAAACTCCGGAAAGCCAATTGGGCCGAGATCAGTACACTGAGAAAAAAAAATCATTGATCCAATATCATTGGTGTTATTGAATGAAATTGCGTTGATTCAATTGTAAAAATGTTGCTGTAAATAATCGGATTTATTAGTCCAAACAAAACGCTATTGACTTTAATAACATTATTTAATTTAAAGTTTTTTTCCTTCAAAAGATATATTGTTAGCCGAGAACAATATATTATTGAAACTATCTGAAAAATTATCGCGAACAAATTATATAGTTTTGAATGCATTTTCTGCAACGAACAAAAACAGCGTTTCAATTCATAACATGAATATTGTTGATTCGAGTACACAAGAAAAATTGAATTTCGCTCGTTTGATTCAGATAAAATTTCTATTGAGTAAATGTGTTATTTTATTTTTGTTGACCATATCCGATATTGATTTTAAAGTACAGTATTTGTTAAAATATTGATATTTTATTTTGATTGAAAAATATTTAACGAATGTCTAAATTGGTTAAAAAATTATGCGAAAATAAAATTTGTTTCTTGCGCATTTGGTTGAAAAAATTCAACCAAATCATGGCCGAGCGCCACAGAAATTATAGGTGTGAGGAAACCCGTAGTTCTCGGAGTAACCGCTAGAAGCCGCACGCACGCTCGTTTCTCGTAAGCGTAGCGAGAACCGAAAATCTACTTGAACGCCGGAGAAATTCTAAAGAGTATCGCTTCTTGGCCTATGGCTAAGATCAAAGTGTAGTATCTGCTCTTACCAGTTGAATATCTGATATGCTCTCCATGGATATTCCATTCGATATCTGATATTCTCTCCACTATTATCGTGGATGATCATTCTAATTTCCACTTTTTATTCCAGATTTGAAACAAATTGGAAAACTTACGTCCCATGACATATTCGTTTCGAAATAGTAAAGAAATAATCCATTTTTTTTATTACATTGTGGTACGAAATAAAAAATGTTGTAGCAACCGCTTAATTATTTCATCCATTCATTTACGGATTGTGTATAGAATGATTTCGATAGAATATAATTTTATTTGAAGGATAATGTAGATGTTCAGAGAACAGAAGCGATTTTTAAATAAAATAATATGTTATTTGAATCAATCACATTTTCCAATATTTTATAGTATTGCAACAATCTCATATATCGTTGGGACTCCGCGATCAGACATTCATTTTAATCAACCAATACATTTTTTTATGTCTAATGGTTTTTTTCTCAGTGCACCCAGTCCAAATGAGGTTGGAATACCGGGATTGGAAATGGGCCTGATCCTCGACCTGGTAATCCATTGATTCGTTAATGTTTCGAGTAAAATCAGACCTTACCAAAGTAGAACTCTTGGGGCTGAAAAGTGCGTGATCTCGTTTGGAAAAAAAGAAAACCAGCATACTTATTTTTCGACCCAAGGTGCCTTTGGACTCCAATGGCCACGCTCCTTGACGAATTTATTTCGGGGCTCCTTGTCATTAAGTCCTTTGCATTCGTAAGAAGGCCGATAACTTTCTCGTTTGCAGCATTCAACGTACAGCCGTGTGACATACTGGCTTTTAGTGCGTCCATCCGGACATTGCGCCTCTTGGCGCATTTCTTTTTTCCTTTTCTGACAGAATGCGCGAGTACGGTAAACAGTTTCGAGGTTGTGTTGTCGCGTCCCACGCGAGAGCGACCTGGCGTTTTCTCCGTGACGACGTGATCCAAAAATAAGACTTCTCGGTCGGTAAACAAGCGAATTTCATCTTGCGGACCACGAGGTCTTGTCACGCGAATAAAATGGACGTATTACAAATGGATCATACGTATATGGGGAAAGTCGGCTTTGGAGATATTTAAGGCGGGAGATATCTTTAGGCGAGTCAAAAATTGCTGATTTTCATGATTTTTTTCTACAAGCAAAGATTTCTTCGCGATATTTGAGACCTAATTTTTTTTTCTTATTAGGTTATGTCTTAAGGGGTCGACTCACTTTGGACGCTAAAAAAGGCTATTTTCATGAATTTTTTTGATAGGTTTATATTGTAGAAATCTATATAAAAGTTGTTACACTTAATAAATACACTTTCGAAATACATTTTTTTATTGTTTACGTATTTATATAACCCAAACAAACTTTAAACGCGTTTATCTCGAAACAACGTTTTTCGATGGCTTGCTGATAAAACCTTCGAAACTACAAAACCGATCCTTATGAAATTGAACGACATATTCTTTACAACTATAGCTATAGCGCATGTCAAGGATTTTTAAAAATTTTGATGATTACTATTTTTTTGCCAAAAACGGTAAAAAAACACGTTTTTTTCGAAAAATGTCCGCCATTTTGTTATTTTTTTGTGTTATAAACACACGTTTTTTGTTTTTTCAAATAATGTCTGCCATTTTGTTATTTTTGTATGTTATAGCCATTAACATACGGAATCTAAAACTTTTGATTTTTTTCTTTCGGATTATCTATCTCCGAGATTTCATCAACAACGCAGAGCTACAATTTTTAGGACAATTTTTCAACTACCGTTTTCGTCCATAAATAGTGACTTAAATAAATGATTTTTTTTCATAAATGTATTTCCAAAGTGTATTTATTAACTGCAACAACTTTTATATGAGTATCGATAATATTAACCTATCAAAAAAATTCACGAAAATAGCCTTTTTAGCGTCTAAAGTGAGAAGACCCCTTAATGGCAGAGGTATGGTACGGTCTTTTAAATGGGTTGCAGTGGATGTTGTCAGACGGCGTGACAAGTAGCGTTGGTGGGATCAAGCTGGAAAAAATCAACAAAATTTTTTTATTTATCACTGAAGAATTACATACGCAGAATATGAACCAAGAAAAAGTGAGAAATGTTGAAAATCGATGAACCGGTTTGAAACAGAAAGATTGAATTTTCAAAAAAATGACTACATTTTGTAATTACCAAATTTGTTTTTATACGCAAAATTCTTTTTATAAAACAAATACGTTTTGTGATTTTCAAAAACACTTAGGGTCATGTTTCAAACAAAAAGGTTAAAAAAATGTATACCAAATTTCATCAGAATCGGTAGATTGGTTTTTTAGCTATACGTCACGCCAGTTTTGAAAATGCAGTTTAGACAATCGTGCCATACCTCCGCCATTTTTAAAGATCAATAAAAAAATAACATGTAGCAGCCAGAAGTAGTAACAAAACATACTCTAAGTCTCGAAAATGGTGAACAAATCTTTCCTTTAAAAAAAAATTATGAAAATCGGCAAATTTTTTCCTCGCCTAAAGGTATCTCCTCTCTTAAGGGGCTATGACACTTTCAAAAAATCGCATTTTTGCCTTTTTTGACAGTTTATACTTTCACGAATATCCTGTAAAAATTTCACCCCTCTTAAGGGGTGTAACACTTTCAAAAAATCGATTTTTTTGCCTTTTTTGACAGTTTATACTTTCAAGAATATCCTGTAAAAATTTCAAGGCCGTATCTCTAATCATTTTATCTTGCAAAAATCGATAGTTAAATTTTCAAACGCGTTTTTCTCGAAATGAGATTTTTTTTATTTGCTGACATTGCAACTCAAAGAGCAATTATCCGATTGACTTGAAATTTGAACTCAGTACTCTTGAATACATTTACTCTACAATGACAGATAGGATATTTTTGATTGAATGAAAATTGACGATTTGGCATTGAAAAAAACGACCATTTTATAGGCAAGAAAACAGACTTTTTTCATAACTACGCCATTTTGTTAGATTTTGATATTTTTCGAAAACCCTACGTCATTGTACAGAAAATACCTTCTAGTTTAACGACATTTTTTCCTTTTTCGGTTTCAGCTACTCAATTGGCCGGAATCTTGTCAGCAGTGGAGGAACTTTTTTTTTGGCGCCTCTGAAGGCAGTGCATAAGTCGCTTGGATCTCAATATTTTTCTATGAAAAAATTATGTAATATAGGTCAAATATAGCCAAATATATTCTTAATTTTCCGAAACATTTAATTGAGTACTTTTCTTCCAAAAAATTCCCGAAAATCACCCAAATTTTCAGCGTTCACACTGGTACAGCCCCTTAAGTTCGAGGACCGTCATCGTGGTAGGTTATCTTCTCCGTACGCGACGTTGCGTAAACGTCAAAGTCAAAGCGAGCATATTTACATGATTTCAAGAAACGTGTGGTCCTCAAAATCAACGATTTATCCAAATTCAAATATTCATGTTTTTGAGCTCGCATTGGAAACCATGGCAATTTTCAAAATCTATTCGACCTATACACTTTGAATTTTTGCCAGCATAGTTTATAACGTTTTCTATCGTACGACTGGATGATTTTTCCATACATTTATCCATTTGTTAGTAACAAATTATTGAAGTTTTTTTGGATAAAAAATCGAACTATTTTTCCACAGCCCGCCATTTTCGTACTTTTCAAAATTTCACAAAGTGTCCGGTCGTACAAATGTTTCATTATCACACTAAAAGTACATTTTTTAATTTTTCGTACCAGACGAGCCTACCCAGGTAGGAATTGACGATGAAAAAAGGGCTCGCCAAGCTCTGAAACAAGGCTCACATTTTTTAAGGTAGTTCCTCTGCGAAAATCTCAACCAAAAGTTTACATACCATGTTCATGTTTAAAAGATTGATAATTGGTTTAATTAGTAATAAATAAAATTAAAAACTACGCAATGTTGACTCGGTACTAGTAGATAATACGATGGATATTATTTATTGCCGTAAAATATATTTTATATTGTGTTTTTGATCTACCATTGCCAGTAAACTTTTTGCCGGGACTGTCCAGGCTTTGCCCCAATTGTTTTTTTTCCAGGCTTTGCCAGGCTTTGCCAGGCTTTGCCAGGCTTTGCACCAAAATTGTGAGGGCTTTTCATGGTTATATCTTGGAAACTAGATGGTGAATCATTCTCATTTTTTTTCACATTATTCGTGATATCTTACTCTAGCTTATCCTCGTTTTTTATCAATTTCTTAATTTTAGTTTTGACGGTAAAATTAATGATGCTCTGTTTGCCAATCATAACGCATTTGTTGCGTGTAAACCAAGCCAACTTTAAGTGTAAATATCTCAGGTTTGGGGTGATCAAACTTATTCAAATTGCACAGATGTTTGGATAATGTATTGAATAACATATATGTCAAATTTCAACCATTTCTTAATTCAACTCTTCTGTGGAGGTACTACCTTAATTCAGGGTGAGCACCAGCCTGATTTCAGGCCTAACTGAACCTCTGAATGATAACGCGGTTTCAGGCTCTTGCACACAGGCTTGACCAAAGGCTGGTAGAAAAGCCTGTACTGAGCCTGAAACGACGAAACAACAAGGCTCGAAACGAGCCTTAATGAAGCCTTCACGAGCATTTATGACCAGGCTTTTCCCAAACTCTTCCCGAGGCTATATGAGGCTTGTTTTTAGTTTTCTATATTCTACATTGGGGTAAATTTAATAAATCTGTAAAGAATTCAATTGATTTATTATATATATTTATTATTTGTAATATTATTTGTTACAAAATATATATAAAAAATATTTTAAAAAACAATACTTTATTTTATTGCGTACTTTTATTTTCGTATACACTTTTTTGTGTACCTCATAAATATCGATAAGAGAATATGTTTAAATGTTCTGAGCTGCCTCCGTCGCTTTCGTTTTTCGTGCCTTCACACCCGACAAATTTATTGCTAATTTTTTTTTCATAAAAGCACAGAAAAAATATTATTTTAAACTTATTTTATTTTATCACAACCTGAAACAAGCCTGCATCCAGCCTTGATTTTTCAGCCTCAAAATTGACCGGCTGAATAAAGCTTGAAATAACCCTGAGTTTAGGCTATGCAGCCAGTCTTGGTTCCAGGCTGCTCCAAACGATGCAATGAAACCTGGGCCAGGTCTGTCTCACTCAGGCTCGGTGAAACAAGGCTCGCACAAGCTTGTTTCCATCGTCAGCCTTTTAATTTCCTACCTGGATAGTTGCGAGAACCACCAACACCGACTGGCCATTACAGCAACTTTCTTCAACCAATATTAACTTGACAGTTCATGAATATTTTTCAATTAAAAAAACAACTCAAACTTGCCAAGACTATGTACAAGTTGTGTGTGAAATTCCGATCTCGTCATCGCGATACTCTCGTTGGAAAAAAAATATTGAAAATCGACCTGCCTTTTGTGCCTCGTTGGCTCCAACGAAAGATAAATTTCATTTGGCTAAAGAAAAAAAGTAGTTTTGTAAGTTGGTTAAGTCAGATGCTTTTCAACCCATCCTCATATAAATATATAATCGTTGACGACCCACTCTCATCGTCGACTCGACGAGCATTCATTTCACACGAGTGTCTCTCTTTATAAAAGTATATGACGAGGTGCGAGAGAGGACTCACTGTATGGTAGACTGGAAGATACAATTCCTTTGTTGAACTCTAACGTTCGCGACTGTTCGAGTATGTCTCTCTCGTATAATATTTATCGTCTCGGTTGTGCCCGAGCCCTTGGCTCGCGACAAAAAACCTGGATGAGGTTGAACCGGGCGAAGGAGCGGAGAGAAGGCAGAAGAGAGATCTGGAAGGAAAAAAGGCCACGGAGCCAAGAATAGTCTGCGGGGTTATACGAAGAACGATTGCTTTTGCGGGATCGCGTCTCTCTTTCTCCGTCTCTCTTTCTCTTTTTCTCTTTGTGGCTGTTGAGCACGAGGCGCAATTTCTAAAGAAGCAAATTAAGGTGGCTCTGTGGCCTTTGCGGGTACGCGCGAGCCCTTTTTTGAAACGAATCGTTGGGCGTGCTCCGAGCGTTTACTCCACGCTCAGCAAAGATCACTCCCCCCTTGCTCTGAGCATCATTTCTTTTCACACTTGTCCTCACACCTTTCTTCCTCCATCAAGCCTACTCCGCGAGACATATTGTACACCATGTGTGTAAATAACTCATCGCGTGTATGTCTCATCTTGTGTTTTCTCATTACTGATTATTGATGTATATATAGTGGTACAAAAGAAATCAGCGTTCATCACACCCAACGTCACACCAGAGTGCAAAGAGCGAAATGGCCATACGTTTTTTAATATCCTGCCTGTCTCGATCTCGTTCCGGTTGATTTTGCGAGGCAGTTCAGGGTTGGTGCAAGAGGATGGCAACCAGGCGCAACGGTGTTCGGTGGACGCCATTTTTTTTTCGAAAGATTCAGCAGGTTGATAGCGGGAGAAATATAGATATTGGGAGTTTTTGGTGATTCGAAAATAAGACGAAAAGAACAGTAAATCAGAATATTAGGATCAGGTTCATAGGATCCGATCCATAGAACCCAATAGGATTCAATCCGTAAGGTCGGATAGGATCCAATAGGATCGAATCCGTAGAATCCAATGGGATCCAACCGATAGAATCTCATCGATAGGTTCCAGTCCATCGGATCCAATCGATAGATTCTAATCCATAGGATCCAATCCACATGGTTCAATGCGTAGGATCCAATCCATACGATCCGACCGATAGGTTGCAACCCGTAGGATCAATTCATATGATCCAATTTACAGGATCCAATCTATAGGATCCAACCCGTCGGATCCAGTAGGATCCAATCCATTGGATCCCATATGAGTCAATTCATCGGATCCAATCCCGATGATCCATTTAATAGGATCCAGCCCGTAAGATCCAATCTACATGATTCAATCCATATGATCCAATCTACACTGAGAAAAAAATCATTGATCCAATATCATTGGTGTTATTGAATGAAATTTCCTTGATTCAATTGTAAAATTGTTGGTGTAAATAATCGGATTTATTAGTCCAAACAAAACGCTATTGACTTTAATAACATGATAAAATTGAACTTTTTTTTTCATTCAAAAGATATATTGTTAGCCGAGAACAATATATTATTGAAACTATCTAAAAAATTATCGCAAACAAATTATATAGTTTTGAATGCATTTTCTGCAACGAACAAATAAAGCGTTTCAATTCGTAACATTAATATTGTTGATTCGAGTACACAAGAAAAATTGAATTTCGCTCGTTTGATTCAGATAAAATTTTCACTGAGTAAAAATGTTACTTAATTTTTTCACCGTATCCGATATTGATTTCCAAGTACATTATTCGTTAAAATATTAATATTTTATTTTGATTGAAAAATATTAAGCACATGTCTGAATTGGTTAAAAAGTTATGCGAAAATAAAATTAGTTTCTTGCGCATTTGGTTGAAAAAAATCAACCAAATCATGGCCGAGCGCCACCGAAATTGTAGGTGTGAGGAAACCCGTAGTTCTCGGAGTAACCGCTAGAAGTCGCACGCGCGCTCGTTTCTCGTAAGCGCAGCGCGAACCGAAAATCTACTTAAACGCCGGAGAAACTCTAAAGAGTATCGCTTCTTGGCCTGTGGCTAAGATCAAAGTGTAGTATCTGTTCTCATCAGTTGAATATCTGATATTTTCTCCATGGATATCTGATATTCTCTCCACTATTATCGTGGATGATCATTCTAATGCTAACTTTTCATTTAAGATTTAAAACTAATTGAAAAACTTACGTCCCATGGCATATTCGTTTTGATGCAGTAAATAACTAACTAATTCTCTTGATTATATTTTTGTACGAAATAAAAAATGTTGTAGCAACTGCTTAATTATTTCATCCATAGATCTACGGATTGTATATAGAATTATTTCAATAGAATATAATTTTATTTGAAGGATAATGTAGATATTCAAAGAACAGAAGATCTTTTTCAAATAAAGTAATATGTTATTTTAATCAATCACATTTTCCAATATTTTATAGTATTGAAACAATCTCATATATCGGTGGCACTTCGCAGCAGCACACTTATTTGGATCAACCAATATATTTTTTTGATTCAATCGGTTTTTTTGCTCAGTGTATAGGCTCTAATCCATCGGATGCAATCCATAAAATCGAATCCATAGGTTCTAAACCACGGGATCCAATCCACAAGTTCTAATCCATGAGAACCACCCATTGGATCTCTTCCATATGAATAAATCCACAGGATCCAGCCGACGAGATCCAATCTACATGATCCAATCCATAGGATCCAATCCAAAGGATTCAATCCATAGCATCCAATCCAACGGATTCAATCCATAACATCTAATCCACAAGATGCAAGAGTTGATCCAACCGGAACAAATGAGTATTCCCTTTTCTACTCGTCCATCAATTTTCCAACAAACGAATCAAAATTACACTCTTCAAAAATTGGGATACCCAGCAATGATATTTTCGCGCGTTTCCGTTCCCACAGATTTATCTTATCCTAACTCGGGTAAAACGTGCAGTAACCGCACCTGGCCAAAGTGCCTACCAGTCCACAATCCTATTAACTGTATCAATAAGTCATAAGTTAACTATTTCTTTTTTCTTTCGTACAAATGTATTTCCTCGCCTAGAGAATAGGGTGTAAATTCCCACGCCCACGCGGAGGAATATCACAGCTGTGCATTAGCTTGCCCACTAAGCTTGCCCCCTTCGTGGAGTCTCGAATTATATCTGTTGCAAGACATTGTAGGAAGAGAAAGATGGAGTGTAAAGAGCGAAACACGATCGAGCCACTATATTCTTCATTTCCGCTTTGGTTGCAACGCTTGCGCGCTTGCACTTTCGGTACACATCCAGGTGCATCGATAGCGCGATATATTTATGGCTCGTGAAGGCATACGATCGGCGCAAAACGCAGCGGCAACCCACATATTATTTTCACTTGCGGTGGGAAGCGAACGCCATGAGTCTCGAACGTGGTATTTCGTACGCAGACTACACGAAGAATAACCCCCCCTAATGCGACTCGCTGTATTATATTCGCTCGAATGAGGCGCGAATACTCCTGGAGAACTCTTTCCCCATGTAAATTTCAGGCCTTATAGGCGAGGAATAATATCGCCAAGGCTTCAGGACTCCTGGATAGTCTTCGCCACTCGGACATCCCAGCTCGGAAAGTAAGAACTTTTTCCAAGCCTGATGGCACGCTTATCGGCGGTCATAGGCGTGGCCACGATGGGGCAGGATGGGGCGCCCCATCGCCCGGCTCGTGTAGTCAAACGAAAAAATTGGGAAAATAAAATTACATAATTTCAATATTGACATTTCAAAATTAGTACTAAATTAATACATACTGACGGAAAAATTCTATTGATATGAACTAATCGCATCTATTTGATTTTTGTTTATTTGAATTAACTAGATTTTTCGGGGAATCAAATTTTTCCTATTGCATTCCATTATTGGAATTATTTACTTTAAATGTATTTATTTATTTAAATCAAATTATATTCAATATCGTCCAATAACTAAATATTTTATTTAATCCTAATAAATATGTGATTCAGTTTCATCTGCTCAAAAAACAATTTAGTTAAATCCACTAAATGGATCTATTTGATTTTTAAAAAATTTAAATTAATACAATTTTCGTAGAGTCAAGCATTTTTCTATTTGACTGAATGGTCTGTCTTTATTGCAACACACATATCAAAGAGGTGTGGGGGTAGAGAGGGTGGAGATAGAGAGAGAGAGAGGAATTATATATATGAGGCATTCTTCATCAACTGGGCCACTGTTTTTTTGACTTCTCCAATCTTTTTCAAAATCTGCCAGTTTGAAATATTAGTCAAAAGAACATCTGTGATTTTTTTTAGATTTTTTGAGGCGTCCGTTCAGGATTTTCAATTTTTCAAAACGAACACTGTACCGAAAAAATATTCATCAAACAAAAAAAAACATGAGAATAAAAACTTTTTATTTTTTCCGCTTTATCGAAAAAAAATCAAAATCATGATTCTTCTGCATTGAGAAAATTGAATTTTGGCAAAAAAAATGAGAATAACATTTTTTTAAACCAAATAACATACTTTCGATTTCGGTACAAATTTTACAGGATGTCTGTCATTGGGTAAAGGGTCTGGGAAAAAAAAATTCAGAATGGTACCTACAATGGTTAGGATGAAAAAAAAAACCCCCGCGAAATCTCATATAAAAAAATAAAAACCAGAGATTTCGCAGGGTTTTAATTTTTTTTATCTTATGCATTGCAGGTACAATTCTGAATTTTTTTTCGCAGACTCTTCACCCAATGACAGACATCCTGTAAAATTTGTACCGAAATCGAAGGTGTGTTATTGGGTTTAAAAAAATGTTATTCCCATTTTTTTGCCAAATTTCAATTCTCTCAATGCAGAAAAATTATGTTTTTGATTTTTTTCGATACAGCGGAAAAAAAAGTTTTTATTCTTATGTTTTTTTTTGTTTGATGAATATTTTTTCGGATACAGTGTTCGTGACGTAAAATTGAAAATCCTGAACGGACGCCCAAAAAATTTTGTTTTAAATCACAGACTTTTGACTAATATTTCAAACTGGCAGATTTTGAAAAAATTGGAGAGGTTGAAAAAAAGTGGCCCAGTTGATGAAGAATGCCTCATATATAGGTTATGCTAGAAAAATATATAGCATGTTATTCGATAAAACTCTCTAATTATAACAACGATATTAACTAATTGATATAGTTTATGTGATACAGCAAATAATTATGGGAATGAATGGGAATTCATTGGGTCTCTTAGCCATATCTATGAGTAGGTAGGTTCTAGGTTTGATTCCCATATATGTGAAATATTTTCTTCGATAGAAATCATCTCAAAAGGTCAGGGAATAACGAATTATGATACAAAATCGTTGTCGTAAAATCCTCAATTAAGTATTTCTTTTTATTTAGGATTTATGAAATACTTTATGCACATAGTACGCTTAGATTTACAGTGTACACTGTAAGAAAATAGAGATATAGTTAAATCGAATCTTTGTTTATTCAATTTGAATAAATTCAATATTTCAAAAGAATAGCTGAAACAATTAAAAAATATCTTTGAAACAAATAAGGTCGTAGTAGGCCGTGAGCCAAGGAAAAAACCTATTTGATTGAAATAGATCCTATTGCAATTAATTTTTTTTTGGCAGTGCAGAGTAGTATTGAAACTACGAGTAGGTAATTTTACTTTCGAGCGTGACGGGAACGTGATTGGACCGCTACATTCGAATTGGTCGTAATCGATAGAACACGACGTGACAATGGACCATTTTTTATTTTTAGCTAAAATGGATCAGGCAGGCTCTCATTCGATGTAAACTCGTTTGGTAATCACTAACTTTCTAGTCCCATTCTCGTCCAAGTCTTATTTAGCCCAGAAGATTAATATTTTAAATGTAAATGCGTCCCGAATCCAGAGTTTTAGTCCGATCGAGTTCTACCTGTCAAATTCGAAATCAGCGGATGATTTTGCATTGTTGAAGGTGTCGGAAACTCGATTGGACCGCTAGTTTGGACTTGGTCCTAATCGAAACGAGACGTATTGACATTTAAAAATTGATACAAAATTGATGCAGAATAGTATCAAAAATACGAGTAGGTACTTTTACTTTCGAGCGTTTTAAGGCGTTACCCCCACTTGTAGCGCAAAAAAGGCCTTTTTCATGATTTTTTTTAAAGAAAACTACAAAACTTTTTTAGTCGATCAATATACCATCTTAAATAACACATCTTGAAGAACTTTCAGTAATTTTTTTATTGAAAAATATTACATTGTTTAGTGGCAAATGGCCGTCAATGAAATAATGTTTTTATACACACGGTTTGCGGTGACCAACATTGCGGCGAAGTGGATCAGATGAAAAAAAAAATGCGGATGGATTTAGTCAAATATAAGTATAAACTAGTCTATAATCGAAGGATTTTAAAAAATATTCATTTTTCACAAAATGGCGGACAGTCAAAGTTAATGGTTCGATTTTAACGAAAAAAACGGTCGTTTTTTGGCTATAAAACGGCCATTTTTTTTGTTCGAAAAAAAAAATCGAACGATTAAAGACTACATTTTTATGTATTAAATAAGCCTGCAAAATTTCAAGAAGATCGGTTCATTAGTGTTCGAGTAATCTTGGTCACCGACTTCAGAAATGCCATTTTGAGAAAAACGCGTTTAAAGTTTCAATTTCACAACGGATTCTTCTCTTTCAACGCTCATATCTCAGCCAATTTTGTTCGGATCGACTTGAAATTTTCAAGACATATTCTCAGATACTTATACTTCAAAAAAATGCAATAAAAAAAATCGATTTTTTCAAAATCGCAAGTGGGGGTAACCCCTTAAATAAAATCATTTTAAACCGGCTTAAGGGATGGGTAGGGGTTTCAGCGTGAAAAAAAACACTTTTTTGCTAATTTTTTTCATCTATATGAATAGAGTACATTTATTGAAACCTTTTGTACATTGTTAAATGTCATTTCAAGAAGATTCCGTGAAATTTGGACGCGAAAATATCCACAAACAAGCCAGTGACAAAGCTTTTCCAAGAACGCCTTTGGAAAAACACGATTTGCGGTGTTCACTGTATCTCAGCTAGAAATTATCTGAAATCAAGTACCATTAAAATTTAGTCAAAGTATCATCAAATCCTCCCCCCAACGGTCTTTAATAATTTTTTTTTTTCATTTAAAAATTTTTGGTGGTCATGTAAAGTGAAAAGTGCCATAATCACGAAAAATTCCGCCATTTTGGGGGTGGAAAACCCTCTCAATGTAAAAAAAACTCGAACTAACCGTTGGGGGGGGGGGAGGTATTTTATATGTAGAAAGTGTGTACCAAGTTTGAAATAAATCGGTCATGTAGTTTTCAAATGGCAGTGAACACGGACTTTGAAAAAGTGGTTTCGAGAAAAACGCGGCACCGGCTTGTTTGTGGATATTTTCGCGCACAAATTTCACAGAATGTTCTTGAAATGACACTTAACAATGTACAAAAGGTTTCAATAAATTTTCTCTATCCATATAGATGGAGAAAAATTCGCAAAAGTGTCTTTTTTTTCACGCTGAAACCCCTACCGTCCGCTCAATAATAAATAATAAAAAAACCTGCAGGCATCAGCATACATTTGCCAAGAATATGTATCAGTTCCTTGAATCGAATTCCTCATTTTATTGCCGCAGGACGAGACGTCAGCGATCGAGTTCCAAAGACGACCCGAACGAAGCCCGCATTATTCGCCGGTTGATTTGGATGGGTTGGGCTTAGGCTCGTGCATCGGGAACACGTTTTGCAAATGTATATCGTGGAGGGAAAGGAGTGAAGTGGAGAAAAGAGGACGACGAAGACGTCAGTTGGTCGTGAGAGCGACGCTTGCGGATCGGAAGTTGGCCGCTCCCGCTTTTGCCCCATGCCGCTCCTGCCTTTTCTGCATCCATACGATCGTACGAAACTTGGCTGTATGTCTCCTCCAGCTTTCTATCGCATACCCACGCGTCCTTTTCCTCGTTGTTGTCACGTCGCGACCCTTTTATGCCAAAGCCAGTCTTTGCCAACTTTGCAATTCTCAAAAATGAAGAAAATCCTGGATCGTGATTTATCGAAATTTTTAGGGTCTATTGAAGGACATTTTATGGAAGAATCATTCGTCATAATTTTATTCATTCAATTATTGATTTATTTATATTTATGTGTTTATTTTCATATTTATATATTTTTTTGAACTATTTTTTACTACCTTTTTTTAGGTATATTTATATTTATTATTGTTCTTATTATTTAAAAATTACTTATTATACACTAGGCGCGTAACTAAGTTCTCGGGTTTCACACATGGATGGCGCTAGCGACACATGTAGTCGGCATACAGATCTGAAATTGGGTGTCTTTATAGCTTGGACATCTGTTGAGAATACCCAGTCGTAATATAGAAAAAAATCGCAACACAACGACCTTTTTTTTACCTCGAAAATGTCAAAGTTTGTGCCAAATAAACAGCATTTGCGGGAAGCATTGCTTTTCTGCTTCAACCTAAAAAAACAGCAGCTGAAGCACGTCGGTTACTTGAGGAGGCCTACGGCGAACATATACCATCAAAAACAACGTGTGAAGATTGATTCTAGCGGTTCAGAAGTGGCGATTTTGAGACTGGGGACAAGGAGCGCTCGGGAAGACCGCAAACATTTGCGGACGCCGATCTGCAAGCGTTATTGGATGAAGATGACACTCAAACAGAAGATCAACTTGCCGAGGCATTAAATGTGACTCGGCAATGTATTTCGAAACGTTTGCACGCCATGGGAAAAATTCATAAGGAAGGAAAGTGGGTGCCGCATGAGTTGACTGAGAGACAAATGGAAAATCGAGGAGCCACTTCCGAAATTTTGCTTTTGCGGCAGAACAGAAAGAGTTTCCTGCATCGAATTGTTACTGGCGATGAAAAATGGATATATTTCGAGAATCCCAAACGCAGAAAATCGTGGCTTTCACTTGGCGAAGCGTCAACATTGACGGCACGGCCAAATCGCTTCGAAAAAAAGACAATGCTTTGCGTTTGGTGGGACCAGAAAGGAATCGTGTACTATGAGCTGATGAAACCGGGCGAAACTGTCAATGGGCATCGCTACCGACAACAACTAATCAATTTGAACCGCGCATGGCTCGAAAAACGGCCAGAATGTGACACGAGATACGAACGTGTGATATTGCAGCACGACAACGCTCCGTGCCATCGCAGTTCCATCGTCCAGGACACCATAAAAACACTGAAATGGGATCTGCTACCGCACCTGCCGTATTCGCCAGACCTGGCCCCTTCAGACTATCCCTTGTTCCGGTCGATGGCGCATGGCTTGGGTGGGCTACACTTGGCCAATTACGATGCAGTACAAAATTGGTTGGACGAATGGTTTCAGTCCAAAGACGCGTCTTTTTATCCTCGCGATATTTATGTATTTCCAGAGAGATGGCAAAAATGTGCAAATAGCGAGGGACAGTACTTCGAATGAACCATTTTTTGTATTTGTCTTGGAATTTTCGATTTTTTATTGGTAAAAAAACCCGGAAACTTAGTTGCGCACGTAGCATAATTAATATATTTATTATTAAGATGATACTTGTATGATTTGTATTATCATTATTATTATTATTGAATTCTTTATACTTATACGATCTATCTATTAATTTAAAGGATGTCTCAAAATGACCTGACGTTTCAAATTGCGCGCCATTTTTTTGTGACGAACATCGAGTACAAATCTTTGGCAACTTGCATCGGAATGTATTGAGGTTTAGTCATGGAGAATTTCACGATCAAGCAACGCATAGAAATTGTTATTTGCTGCATTGTTACTGCATAGTTATTGCAGACGAAGTTTCATGGTCGTGTTATCTCGCGCCACGGGGATGCGAATAGGGAACTTTACGCAAAGTTCAGCGTAGATGGCGCCACGTAAACATAACGTAAACAAAAGAAGCTGTCAACGCGCGCGGTACATTTTCAGAGTGTCTTTCTTGTATTAAAATTGAATGAATGGCCATAATGGACAATAATTACGGATATTTGAGTATATCGGAATTGAAAAATCGGTGTATACTCTTTTCCTTCTCTGTTCATCCTTTAAAATTTCTTTTTTGCTCCAAACGAGCAGGGAAGGTATAACCTCTTTTTTCAATACTTTCCGGTTCAGTTTTATTCCCGAAAATAATGAAAATGAGCTAGGTAAGTTTCGTGTAATAAAATAATACCAGAAGGTTCAAAAAATGCAAATATTTTTAATAGAATTTTTTAGATTATGATGATTAACCTGTGTACAATCGACTTTTAGAAGTAAAAGCGTCAAAAATATTATGTTTATCCACTGAGCTGTAACAAACCCTTCTCTTCTATAGTCTGCAGATATAAAATAAAATGATCAGAATAAAATGATCAGAATAGCCTTGAATGTTTTGTGGCTGTAAAGTGCTTGCGACGTATAGCAATTTCCCATTGCTTGCAAAGTTTTTGGTTTTTAGGAAATAAATAAACGCCTTCGTTTCTTCATCCCATTGCACAACAATGATGCATTCTTCACAATTTATTCACGACAAACGGATTATTTAAAGAAAACTCAACAGTAGTCGTAGAAACACGGACAAAACCAAAGAGAATCTCACTAAACGTTATGTTCTGTTTACGTAATAATACAATGTCCCCTCTGGCGGGAGAAACTGGTAGTAAGGTTCTCCGTTGGCCACCATGATCGTACGATTTGACGACATTTCACTTCTTTCTCTGGGGTTTTCCGAAAGTAAAAGTGTATGCCAATGATCTACAGACCACTCCGGAGCTCAAGGAAGCAATTGGACGCGCATTCATGAAGTTAAGCCGCAATTACTCCAAAATGTTATTGATAATTTCGTCCAAAGAGTGAACGTTTGCAAACAGGTACAAGGCGGTCATTTGTCGGATATTGTGTTCCACACATAACCTCCATGTTTGTACCTTATATGAAAATAAAAATATTCGTAATTTTGAAATAACAAATACGTTCTGTTAAGGCGTTACCCCCACTTGTAGCGCAAAAAAGGCCTTCTTCATGAATTTTTTTAAAGAAAACTACAAAACTTTTTTAATCGATCAATATACCATCTTAGAGAACACATCTTGAAGAACTTTCAGTAATTTTTTTATTGAAAAATATTACATTGTTTAGTGGCAAATGGCCGTCAATGAAATAATGTTTTTATATACACGGTTTGCGGTAACCAACATTGCGGCGAAGTGGATCATCTGAAAAAAAAAATGCGGATGGATTTAGTCAAATATAAGTATAAACTAGTCTTCAATCGAAGGATTTTAAAAAATATTCATTTTTCACAAAATGGCGGACAGTCAAAGTTAATGGTTCGATTTTAACGAAAAAAACGGCCGTTTTTTGGCTATAAAACGGCCATTTTTTTCGAAAAAAAAAATCGACCGATTAAAGACTACCTTTTTATGTATTAAATAAGCCTGCAAAATTTCAAGAAGATCGGTTCATTAGTGTTCGAGTAATCTTGGTCACCGACTTCAGAAATGCCATTTTGAGAAAAACGCGTTTAAAGTTTCAATTTCAGTTTACACGAAGAAAATATTTTTTTTTGTAAACTTACATAGAGTCATCTATTCCGGGCCCATACAGAAGTATGGGCCCGGATACTTATACTTCAAAAAAATACAATAAAAAAAAATCTATTTTTTCAAAATCGCAAGTGGGGGTAACCCCTTAATAAATTAAAATGTCAGGTCATTTCATACCCTATATTTATGTAAATAAATGATGTTGTATGATATCTGATAGTTGCGTTAATTATCCATCCATGTTTTAATTATTATATTAAATTTTTAAAATTTAATTATTATAGATAATTATCCAGCATTAATTATCCATCCGTATAATAATATACGCACCTTGGATGGATAATTAACGCAACTGTCAGATATCAAACAACAGTTATTATTATTATTATTGTTGTTATCATATGAATATAACCATGAATTGTATAAACAGAACATATGAATAAATACAAAATGTGATATGCATATATAAATACATGCAAACGATTCGAATAATAATAACAATAGTTATTACGATAATGAGTATTCTTATCATTGTTATTATATAAAAATTTCCATAAATTATGTGAAATACATGATAACTACAATAATCATAATCGTTATCATCATGTAGGGTTGTACATGACGAATAATAATTGTTAAACAAAAACAAAAATTTAACGTCATATCGCTAATGTCGGGGCGAATGTAATTCAGAACTCGAGTTCATGAGTATATAGAATGATAGTGAGGAAGATAGCGAGGATGAGAGGGTCAGAGCGAGTCTACACGAATCGGATCGAGTGCAATGGCAAGTTAGCCGGACGAGGCCCGACCCAAGTTTGCGGATTGTAAGTGCAAACGCATGCTCCCGTAGATAAGAAATCCTCGGTTCTCGTTGCATCGCCAGCCACCCATCTCGTCACGACGCCATAATCCGTAAAACGCATAACCATTTATTATAATATCAAAAATCCTTGCTCCGCCATTTTTTTTTCATGAAAGCTCGATATTTGGTTTCGGAAAAACAATTACAAATTTGAGAAAAATATATGTCGCGCATCCAAGAAAAACTCCTCTACATTGGACCGTGTATAATTCTTATAAACCCTATAAACTATGTTTCCATCTATCTATTTATCTATGTCACAAAATTTCAATTTTTTTCGAAAACGACATTTTTGGTGTACACTGAGAGAAAAGTCCATGGTATTTCCAACAAACGCCCATGGTAAAAGAGGGAATAGTAAAATTCATTATGGTTTATTGACGCCGCAATCATAATATGATTAAGGCCGTCTTCAAGTCTAGAATTTTGAAAAAATCGATTTTTTTGCATGTTTCCAATGTTTAATCTTTCAAAAATCTACCCTCTAAAAGAAATTTCAAAATTCTGGTCTTGAAAGTCATGCGTTCGCTATCAGACGCTATCGTGAGTGGTGGCAGCGTGCGTAGGATAGGCAGAAGGTAGGCAGTCGGTTTCTAGGTTCGATTCCGATTAGGCGAAATATTTTCTTCGAAATAAATCACTACAGGACGTCAGGGTATGGCGAATTATAATAAAAAATCATCGAGGTTGATCTCTCAGTTGCGTATTTTATTTTATTTTGGATTTATGAAATATTCTATGCATTTAGTAGACGGGCATCGATGCCTTGTACCAACACTTGAATAACACCCCGGGAAAAAATGGAAATATATAAACATAAATAATCATGTATAATCTTGTCATAAATGATCATGAACGAAATTTGTCTCTATATGATCATATATAGTAATATATAGCCCCATATGATCACATGTGATCATACATGATTGTGTATTCGCTTATACTATTGCATCTGCAATATGCAATAGTATATGTAATCATATATGATTACATGTGATCATATATGGCTATATATTACTATATGTGATTATATAGAGACAAATTTCGTTCATGATCATTTATGACAACATCATACATGATTATTTATGTTTATATATGTCCATTTTCCCCGGATATACAGATACAAATGTACAAATCGTCTTTTTTATAATACAAGTGCAAAACATGATTATATGAAGAAGTACAATATGTGTTGACCTATTTGTGATATTATGCTGGTAAATAAGTAATACTGAAAAAAAACATTTTTAATTTGTATATATATTAACAATTATTTAAATCACCATTTTAATACGTTTATAATAAAAAAATAAAATATTATCAGCATCATATGCTGATTTTGCTGCTTATAGACAGTATTATATGAAAAATGACACGCAGCATACATGATCCTATATGATATCAAAATAGTGTGCAGTGGTATTGTATATGGAATAATATCCATGGTCATATATGTTGTCGTTGTTATATACGTTCAAACATGGTTGTTGCGGATAATTACGACTACATATATGATTGCATATGCCACCAAAATAGTTTGTACATCATATATAGGTTCATATACATGGTCTCGTACAATTATATACGCTTATATATGAGTTTTGGGGGACAAAAGCAATTATATATGATAATATATAGTACATGTTGTATCATATATGAGTTCATATATAAAACCACATGTTCATATACGAGTTCAGAGTACCAACTTTTGAACATACATGATCATATATGGGCATATATGGTCCACACCTAGAAAAAATAAATACTATACATGGTATTATATCTACATATATGATCATTCATGATGTCATGTTAACGCATATATAATTGTATAAAATGTTATATATGAGTATAAATAATTATATATGTTTACATATGTCCATTTTTTCATCTTATAATATGGTACAAGTCACTATAAACATCGTTGCAAATCACAGGCAACATTTTCAATCTATGCATATATATTCCAGTGCACTACTAGAATCTTGGGAAGGTAAATTTTTCATAGTATCAGGGAACATTCATTTTATGAAAACCTACTATATTATATAGCATTGAAGAATAAACGTATGTTTGTAAGATCGGTGGTTGCGGTTAACATTGGTGCTTAATTCATGCAACTGCTAAAATATCATTAAGCAGCACTGTACTATTGTCAGTAACTATAGCTGTAAAGAGTTATAGCCTCTCAGGGAAATATAAAAGATTGTTAAAATATGGTTGAGAATACCAAACGTTTCTCTCAGTGTACCGAACAATACCAGTTTATTTTATTTAACGATTCCTACCTTACCGACCCTCAAATTGAAGACGCGGAGAGCAGCGACTTCTTTCGGCGTCTCGATCACAGCGAGCGGACAACCGCCAACTTTCCGGGAGATGGTAATGTCGGGTTCCCGCGGTTTGGGGGCCAAGAGTCGCAATTTTCGAAACGGGTTTGAGGTTATCGCGAAGAAACGAGGTGTCGAAGTGTATTTTTAAATCGTTTATTGAACAGACAGCAAATTGCATAAAATTAGACACCACGAAAGATCTCAAGTATTTTTCGACAAAATACTTTTATCTTTTTCGTTATCCGTTGTTTCCGTTATCATCTACTGCACGGAAGACACGTGTGTGTAAGTTTTTATTGTACAAAGGCACGCAGATATATTCGGATGAATTATTTGGGTTGCAAAATTATATATAAATATATATATAAATATATAAATATATAAATATATAAATATATATATATATATATACATATATATATATATATATATATATATATATATATATATATATATACACCCCTTTCATGTAACTGTTCGTAACAATTTTTTTATTTTCATTTAATATAATATAATAAATCGCTAAACTAGACTTATATATATATCAATATATGTAAGTTTCATCCATCACGGGCAACACTATACACCGCAACTCTTTCATTTCTCTATGTACAAATACTGTTGATTAAATAACTATATAGTATAAGGAGCTTTCTCATGTTTGTAGCAACACAGTGTCAAATACTCCGCGAGATATGTGTCCTTGGATGATGAACAATTCACGTTATAAATAGTGAAAAAAAGCCATCAGAAAAACTATTTTAAAAAAATACATTTGTTTTCCCTTTCTTCTCCGTCCACTCTTCCCTCCTACAATTGCACGCCGCGAGATACGACTGTACACGTGTATGAACAGATTCCACCTAATGACACTTTTCTATAAATCACGAAAAAAAAGAAAAAAAAATGACAAGCACCATATTCGAACGTGTCGTCGAGCACTCGTAATTCTTTTCTCCACGTTCTCGACTTTAGTTCATATTTATACAAGTGTGCAAAGAGAACGGCAGACACGGCTTAAAAAAAGAAATTACACGACGTTTCTGTACACGGGCATTATCGATGTTACCTCGAATCTTTACTGTGCTAAGAAATAAGGGAATTTTCGATAATCGTCTCGTATTATCTCGGATTCGTAATAGAACGTTTATTTTTTATAAGCTTGTCCCCTTCCTGGTTCGTCGACGAAAATTAATTAACAAGAGAAGAAAAAACAATCGCAACCTCCAACATTTTGCAAAACAATAAATAATTTTTGTTTATGTACATACACAGACATACATCCACATATATATATATATATATATATATATATATATATATATATATATATATATATAATTGAAAGTCAAAAGAAGCAACGACCACTGCAACCTTCCACAAAATCATCCCACGATTGAGCGCATCGACTTTTCGAAACGTTGAAAAAATGTTGTTTCCTTGTATCTCAACAGTGATTACAAGTCAATGAATTCATTGCACGCTCGACAATCAATTGAGCCGTCACTCGACGATAATGAGCTGAATTCGATTTACCAATAAGGAATGATCAACTAATTGGTATATTTATAAGACAATCAACGTCCCACTCAGCAGAAAAGTTCCCCCTGTCAGATGCAAAAAAAACGTACAATAGCTCCTCAAAAATGTCCTCGTTATTGGAGTTAAACGCTAAATTCTCGAACGGATTCCTCGGCCTGTAGAAAATTCCGTATCGCCATATCCTCCATATCGCGGCATATGTAAAACGACGTAAAAAAATATATATATGTATATATATACATATATATATATATCGAAGCCGCGCGCATACATTGTACGTTAAAATCTCGAAAGATTTTTCGTCGTTATCACAAGAAGTAATATCGTTCGTATAAAAAAAGCGCCAAAAACAAAATTGCCCATATCATCTTGTGTCATAAAGTGCGTTCGTTGAACATTTAATAATCGGGTCTTCCAACGTCCAGTGAGTCCTGTACTGCGCGCGTAGCAGTGCGACTACATAAATTAAAATATTTACAACGTGACGCACCGGCCTCTAAATGTGTATATGTACATATACTCATGTATGCACATATATATATGTAGTCGGCAGATCAGGACTTTATCCCGTTTTGCGTGAGAAATGTAAAACTATATAAAGGCATGGAACAAAAAGATTAACGATACTCACGGACGGAATATAATTTGGGAGTTGCATTATTAATAATAATAGCAATAATAAATACAATATTATCATTATTATATAACATAATATTAAATAATATAATAATAATATTTATTATTATTATTAATATATAAACATATATTATTATAATAATTGACAGTATATTCACACACGCGAATATTCGTGATGGTTACCAGAATTGTTTGGCTCCTTATTCGCTCTGTTCGAAGACCCGTCGAGTGGCGATTCCGAGTCTGACCATTTCTTGACATTGTTCAAGTCAGACAGGTGAGAGTACCATTTGAGGCCAACATTTCTACGCGGCATGCGAGTACATCGTTGATCACGAAAATCGCGCGGGGATTAACAACCTAATGGACAAGTTCACACGAACGATGTGTTTGAGGGGTTAGGCCTCTCCAGAGGCCGAAAAAATAGGCTTTTTGGGGATTTTTTTTTTTTTTAGAAAAACTACAAAATAAATCGAGATTACAATAAAGGGTGTTTATCATACACATCAGTGACTGTATACAATAATTTTTTTGAAGCGATTAATTTCAAAATGGCGGCTGTGCAGCGTTTATCTCAAAACTGCATTTTATAAGTTGGCGGGAAACATAACTCACAAGGAACATCCTTCAGGTGACACCCTTCGATTTTGTTGAAATTTGGATATGTTATAAAGCACTGAAAAGTAAGCGATTCGTATTTTTTTTATCGGCGGAAAAACGGTTTTAAGGGGTGAAACCACCCCTCGAAAAAGCAACTATAGGGGTGGTTCACCCCTTAATTTTTTTGCAATGTCACTATAGTCGATTTTTCATTGCTTCGGATAAGAACAAATTTCGTTTTTGTTTCAATAAAATCGGTGGACTCCTTGTGTGTGAAACTGCTATATTATCCCTAGAGATGCCTTTTTTCGAGGGGTGGTTTCACCCCTTAAAACCGTTTTTTCGCCGATAGAAACAAATACGTATCGCTTACTTTTCGGTGCTTTATAACATATCCAAATTTCAACAAAATCGAAGGGTGTCACCTGAGGGATGTTCCTTGTCAGACAATTTTCAACCGATTCACTTAAAATGTTGAATATATCTTGAAAAATACGGTGTCTATAAAAGTACGCAGGACTTTTTTTTATATTGCATAGTTCATTTGTTATTAACAATTATCTGACGAATTTTTAGGCAAATTTTTCATTTTCCAAAAATTTGCCTAAAAAATCGTCAAGGGGCCAGTCCACTTTGAAAATGTCAAAAAATCGAAAGCAAGCAAGACTTGAAGAAATCGACGATGATGAGCAATCAGAAGGGATTTTGTACGGTGCAGGAATTGCCGATTGCGTTTAGGTTAGAGTTTTTCATAGTATAAACTTCAAACGCGTTTTTCTCGAAACAACGTTTTCAAAATCTAGCTCCATCGTATCTCTAAAAGTAATAAACCGATTCTCTTGAAATTTGAACCACATATTGTAAACATGATTCTCAACAAGATGACCCTCGATGGTTTTAAAATTTTGATTTTCACTCTTTTTTTTGCGAAAAACTGCGAGAAAACGCGTTTTTTTAACTTTTTGCGTTTTTCATGTACCATTTTTTTATTTTTTGATAAAACTTCATATCCGAGGGTCATTTTGTAGCTGGTGTCATACTGAATCTAATGGACTTTGATTTTTTGGTTTCAGACAAGCCGTTGCCGAGTTGTGATGCAGCTACTTAGCCCACCTATTTTTGAGGCGTTACGTTAAACTTTGTTTACTGTTGTTTTTGTACTTAAAAATGTCCTTAATGTTTTTGTACTTAAAAACGTACTTAAAATGTTTTTGTACTTAAGAAAGAATAAAAATGAATTACATTTTTTTTCTGTTTTTCAAGACTTTGTTTATCAAGCCCAACAACTTTTATAAAATCCTTTTAAAAAATCGCGAAAATAACCTTTTTTCGTGGCTCCAAAGTGGACTGGCCCCCTAATAACAAATGAACTATGCAATATAAAAAAAATCCTACGTACTTCCATAAACAATGTATATTTCAAGATATATTCAACATTTTAAGTGAATTGGTTGAAAATTGTCCGAGTTATGTTTCCGGTCAACTTAAAAAATGCAGTTTTGAGATAAACGCTGCACAGCCGCCATTTTGAAATTAATCGCTACAAAAAAATTATTGCACACAGTCACAGATATGTATGATAAACACCCATTTTTGTAATCTCGATTTATTTAGTAGTTTTTCTGAAAAAAAAATCCCCAAAAAGCCTATTTTGTCGGCCTCTGGAGTGGCCCAAGGCCTTAAATTCCAAAATAATCGGTAAAATTGAAAAAACAATCTATCTAAGTACCTATCCCGATTGAGGTTGGAAAAGAGATGAGAAACCGCGTGACGCAGAGACCCATCGATCAGACGTAAACTTCGCCTCTCTTGCTGCCGGGAACATTGGTGGGTGTGGATGTGCCGGCGAAGAGTGACGTATTAGTGGTGGCGGGTGTGCTGATCCTCCTGAGTGGCTCGTGATTTCTCGTTCTAGTGGCTTCAACGCCGACGCTCCCAGCCCGATGCCTGCTTTCGGCGAAGTTAAGTTGTCCGAGAGGATCGTAGCTTGAATTCGTTTGGGTTGCCTGCGAGCCGACCGTTTGTTCATCGTGATTCTGTGATGGATGAGGAAGCGACATGCTTCGATCTCCGCGTGGCTGAATCATCAACGGTGGTCCAGGCAACGACGCGGATCTTCGTGCTCGGGCCTCCGCATTGGCACGCTCCTTTTCCTGCGTGCTCGTTGGCTTGACGACGTAGCCATTGAGCTTTTCGGGGCTCATGAGGATCGGGGATCGCTCGTTGTAGCTGTCGAATGTCGGTGTGGAGTTTTGGCTGCCTTGAAGACTGGCGCGATCGCCGATGAGAGGAGTCGAACGCTCCTCCTGTCCGGCGACACTCTCGCTTCGGCTGCTGCCACCGGAGCCCTCTTCCTCGCTGCTGTTGACCTCGGTCAAGGTCGCCTGAAGGCTACCGCTGCGCGTCTGGACGTTTATCCTGGGCATCGGCGAAGACGTCGTCGTCACGAGGCCCAGTTGCGTCAGTTGGCTCATCGTCACGGGCGTCAGGGTCATCGGGGCGACCAGTCCGGCACTCGTCAAGGTCGGCGAGAGTACCGCCTGGGCCAGTGCCGCTGTGCCGCCTTTGCTCGAATTTGGCGTACCCTCGGATTCCGCGATCGGGGATAGAACAACTTGAACGACCGGCAGGTCCGTCGGATAATGGCCGTTCGCTGGAATCACGCCGACCACACCGGCACCTATACTCGCCGCGTTGCTCGCCGACAGAGCGAGCCTCTGCTCACGATCTACCACCTCTTTCGTCACGTCCGGCGTTGGGATACGCGGACGATTCTTCAAGGAAACCGGCACCGATTGCAGCTTCGTCATCGTGCCTGCGAACAGACGGATGTCAAGTCAGTTTACCGGATGTAGAAATATGAAACCGGAATTACCCTATAAATGATGCTAACCATCAGTTTAGGGACCGTAAGACCGCTTCTGCAGCGCCATCATCTCCCTCTAACAGCTGACGAAGATTTTCAACACACAACAACCCAAGTTCCCTACACCGCTATATTTTTCTACAACCTTAAACATGTCGAGTTTTGTGCCTACGAACTACGATTTGCGGACAGCATCGGTTTTCTGTTATCATTTGAAGAAAACTGCTGCAGAATCGCTTCGAATGCTTGTCGAAGCTTACGGTGAACATGCCCTTGGTAAAACACAGTGTTTCGAGTGGTTCGAAAAATTCAAAAGTGGTGATTTTGACGTGAGAAGCGAAGAGCGTGGGAACCCACTGAAAAAGTTCGCAGACAACGAATTGCAAGCCTTATTGGATGAAGATGATACTCAAAGTCAACAAGAACTCGCGGATCAATCGAATGTGACGCAGAAAGCCGTCTCCATTCGTTTGAAAGACCGGAATATGGAAAAAGGCAACACAAAGTCATCTTGCTCCATGATGATGCTACATCACACACAGCAAAACGGGTCAGGGAAACGATCGAGGCGTTCAGTTGGGAAATGCTAGCGCATGCGGCTTATCTCCAGACTTGGCTCCGTCCGATTATCATCTATTCGCATCAATGGGACACGCTCTCGCTGAACAACGCTTCAATTCGGATGAAAATGTACGAAAATGGCTCGACAACTGGGTCGCTTTAAAAGAAGAACTGTTTTGTTAGCGTGGCATTCATAAACTGCCGGAGAGGTGGGAAAAATGTATAAATAGCAATGGAGATTATTTTGAATAAAATATTTTGTATCATTTTCAAACAACAGACGTGTAGTTTTTACAAAAAAATTCCGGTTTCATACTTCTACACCTGGTACGAAGGTAGGATTTACGAGGTGGTATCAGCCAGGCGAAAATGGAATGCCATCCTTCTGGATCTGATCTTGCGCATTCACGTTACCGATTTTCGTGCAGTGGAGACGATTTTTCCTTACTTCGAGCTAACAAGAATTCTCGGCCTAATTCCAATTTAACTTCGTCATCGAGAAAAACTAGATCCCTGGTTACTTTTTTGGTTTACTGGTAACATTTGGGGGTAAATATTCGGAAGCGGGGCTCTTGCTAGAATTAGGCTAATATTGTGTGTGTGTGTGTGTGTGTGTGTGTGTGTGTGTGTGTGTGTGTGTGTGTGTGTGTGTGTGTGTGTGTGTGTGTGTGTGTGTGTGTGTGTGTGTGTGTGTGTGTGTGTGTGGTGTGTGTGTGTGTGTGTGTTCACACTTGATTCTAGCAGGAACCCCACTTCCGAATACTTATCCATTTGGGACATACACTGCAAAAACTAGGCATGTTTAACGTGTGTTCAAAGTATGTATACGTAACACAACATAAAGGCGCGTTGCAATGTTGATTCTACACACTTATGCATTTGGTAACACGTAATGCGTTACAATTACACAGGTGAGTGTGCCATTTTTTCTCATTAAATTATTACACACTTTCGTAGCTGTCCCTATCAATAACACGCTTGTTCGAACACACAAAGCGTGTAGAATCAACACACAAGACGCATATTTACACACATTGCACTGAACAACACACGTTGATAGCAAAATACGAGGAAAAACAAAACGGGAAAAAGCAGCACAGTTTGAGTGGCTAGGCCACAGTAACGGGTATTAAATCATGTGCGAATTTAACAATTCTTTTTCGCATGAAAAAGTGATTCACTCATAAAATTAATTACACATCTATTTGGTATGAATATCAAGCTGTTAGAAAATGTATTTTTTTTTTCGATGTACAAAATGGCCGACTACTCGAAACATCTCGAAACAGCTTTTTTCCAATTGGCGTGACAAATAACTTCAACAATTTTCACTCGATTCACTTCAAATGTAAAAGTTACGTTCCTAATTGCATTTCGCAGAGAAGTACGTACGAAATTTCTGATTAATCGAAAACTTTTCATTTTATGAGCAGTTTATGAGCAGTTACAACGAAATTTTTCACTGAAAATTCATTTCTTAAGTTCAAATACCTAGTGCGTCAAGTAATTCCGTGCCTTGTGTGGCATTGACGCAATAGTGCATCAAGTTTTATTTCCCTATTTCACCACGCCAAATCCGATCGTCGCGATCCAAATCAGCCTTCGCCTTGATAAACTTTTGCTCGCATTCGTAGCCTAGTTAGGGTTAACGGCGTTGACCTCCAAAATGGCTCACCTTGACGACCCATTCTCTGACTCCTCACGCTCTTTCGTCCAACCAGCCGATCATAGAGCGACACTTTCGAGTTTGTGTTGTTCATCTGCGGCAAACCACCGGTCTCGGGGCTACTGTAAACGCTGTTGTGACGATTTCGCGCGAAAAAGCCACCCCCGCTGCTGTACGTCGTCGTGGAACTTCTCACGGAGCCCATACGAGTTATTTGACGCTGTAGCCAATTCTTCCGGCGCTCCACCAGTGGGGTGTCTACGCTTTCCTGGAGAGGCAAACACACAATCACCGTTGAGGGGCCAGTCCACTTTGAAAATGTGAAAAAATCGAGAGCAAGCAAGCCTTGAAGAAATCGACGATGATGAGCAATCAGAAGGGATTTTGCACGGTGCAGGAATTGCCGATTGAGTTTAGGTTAGAGTTTTTCATAGTATAAACTTCAAACGCGTTTTTTCTCGAAACAACGTTTTCAAAATCTAGCTCCATCGTATCTCTAAAACTAATAAACCGATTCTCTTGAAATTTGAATCACATATTGTAAACATGATTCGCAACAAGATGACCCTCGATGGTTTAAAACATTTTATTTTTACTCTTTTTTTGTGAAAGACTGCAAAAAACGCGTTTTTAAAACTTTTTTCGTTTTTCATGTGCCATTTTTTTATTTTTTGATAAAACTTTATATCCTAGGGTCATCTTGTAGCTGGTGTCACACTGAATCGAATGGACTTTGATTTTTTTGTTTCAGACAAGCTGTTGCCGAGTTGTGATGGAGCTACCTAGCCCACCTATTTTTGAGGCGTCACGTTAAACTATACTTTTTGTACTTAAACGTGAATAAAAATGAATTAAAATTTTTTTCGACGTATTTCAAGACTTTATTTATCAGGCCCAACAACTTTTATATTCATAGATTTTATAAAATCGTCAAAAATCGCGAAAATAGCCTTATTTCGTGGCTCCAAAATGGACTGGCCCCTTAAGGGGTTACCCCCACTTGCGATTTTGAAAAAATCGATTTTTTTATTGCATTTTTTTGAAGTGCAATTTGAAGTGCAGTTTTTTTTATGCCCGGAATAGATGACTCTATGTAAGTTTACAAAAAAAATATTTTCTTCGTGTAAACTGAAATTGAAACTTTAAACGCGTTTTTCTCAAAATGGCATTTCTGAAGTCGGTGACCAAGATTACTCGAACACTAATGAACCGATCTTCTTGAAATTTTGCAGGCTTATTTAATACATAAAAATGTAGTCTTTAATCGTTCGATTTTTTTTTCGACAAAAATGGCCGTTTTATAGCCGAAAAACGGCCGTTTTTTTCGTTAAAATCGAACCATTAACTTTGACTGTCCGCCATTTTGTGAAAAATGAATATTTTTTAAAATCCTTCGATTAAAGACTAGTTTATACTTATATTTGACTAAATCCATCCGCATTTTTTTTTCAGATGATCCACTTCGCCGCAATGTTGGTCACCGCAAACCGTGTATATAAAAACATTATTTCATCGACGGCCATTTGCCACTAAACAATGTAATATTTTTCAATAAAAAAATTACTAAAAGTTCTTCAAGATGTATTCTTTAAGATGGTATATTGATCGATTAAAAAAGTTTTGTAGTTTTCTTTAAAAAAATTCATGAAAAAGGCCTTTTTTTGCGCTACAAGTGAGGGTAACCCGTTAACTTCTTCTTTGATATTTCCGCTGCGGTGAATCCAAGTGCCGAGACACGAGTGCATCGAGAAAAGACGATTGGACGGATCGAAAAAGGATTATCACTTCTGACACTCGAACTCGAGATGAGCGCATTTGCCAAGATCTTGATTGAGATTGAACGTGCACTAGGTATCGATCGAAGACCACTAATTGCTTTTAATGTTGAGATCATTTTTATTCCGGATGTAAAATGAGAAACTTACGTAATCGGCGTACATGTCATCCTGATGTACTTTTCTGTGCTGGCTCTGATTGTGTATCTGATTACCGAGCATGACGTTCGCGTAGAGAGAATCGCTCTCCTTGACTTTGTAATGCTCGGCGGAACCTTTTGGCTCCTCCTTCCGGTATTGCTCGCTCGCAAGCGTGTAAGGCAGGTCCTTCGGTATCACCTCGTCCCAATATTGATCCTTGAGCAACTCGGGATGTTCCTCGTGCATCTCGTCGACTATCATGTAACCGGCCTTGCGGGGAGAATAAGGATTACGCGTTATTGACGACGGTTGCGGGAAAATGTTGAAAAGGCGAAGAAAAATAGAACAATCTTTATTCCGCTGATACTCACTTTGATGTGACGATCGATCAACCAATTCAGCTCTATGTCGTCGTCGTCCTCGCCGAATGGATTGATCAGCACCTCGGCGACTTTCAGCCAACCAACGTAGAAGCAAAACTGCAAAAGGCATCAATTCGGTTTACTTGAGACTTAAATTTATTTACTCATATTTTCCTTCTTTGTAAATATAACGTTTATTATTGTTTTCAATAGGGTAGCGTGGTACGAAACCGACCGGTGGTCCCATACCGACCTCTCCATGTTTCTCACAAGGAACATCCCTCAGGTGACACCTTTCGATTTTGATGAAATTTGGATATGTTGTGAACCGAAAAGTAAGCGATACGTATTTTTTTAACGGCGGAAAAAATGGTTTTAGAGGGTAAAACCACCACTCGAAAAAGCAAATATTAGGGTGGTTCACCCCTTAATTTTTTTGCAATGTCACTATACTGGATTTTTCATTGCTTCGGATTAGAAGAATTTTCGTTTTTGTTTAATTAAAATCAGTGGACTCCTTGTGTGTGAAACTGCTATATTACCCCTAGAGATGCCTTTTTTCGAGGGGTGGTTTCACCCCTTAAAACCATTTTTCCGCCGATAAAAAAATACGTTTCGCTTACTTTTCGGTGCTTTATAACATATCCAAATTTCAACAAAATCGAAGGGTGTCATCTGAGTGATGTTCCTTGTCAGTACTTGTGCTGCAACCAGAACTGTCGATCGTGATATTTGACATCTCTGACAATAGCGACAATTTGGAGGTAGAGAGCCATCTTTTTCGCTTATTTCATTCTATGGTTTCGTGTCGCGTTGTGTTTTGACAACGCGAAAGTTCATTTTTGAGCTGCACGGAACTGCAGTGTGAAGTGTTTTATTTTTTTTCGAAAAATCCAAAGGTAGGTTGTTTTGGTTGCTTATGGCCTAGACTTGAACACGCAGTGATAAATTTAGATCACTTGGATCGTTGTGAGTAAACGGCGAGCCATTGTTTGAAAAAAGTCGCGGTGGTCCTAAACCGACCCCCAATGGGTGGTCCGAAACCGACCGCTTCGTTTTTGCGCACTAAAGATTTTCTAGCGTGTTTTTGATAGTCAGACTGTGATTTAATGACTTCTGACGGTAATTACAAATGGTTGTTTTAGAAATGGGGCGATCGTTCGAACGTCTAAAGCCAAAACGAGATCCGGCAATTCTGCGACGAACACTTGATGCCATGGCATTAGGATATTCGCTTCGTGCAGCTGCACGTGAATTTGGAATTCCGTCGGCTATTCGCAGTTATTGTGAGGCAGAAGACAGCTCAGACAGCGATTGAAATTGTATTTTTTGCATTAAGCGAGTGAAATTGTAATCAATGCATTCGTTCAATTGTATGTCCTAAAAAAGCCTTCAAATGTTCTCGAATCAATTTGAAAATTATTCTCAAATCGTATTGTTTTGCTAACAAGTTGCAAAATAAATTCGAAATTCTGCCTATTCCATTGATTTGCTGTAAAAAATAGGGGGTCGGGTCCGGACCATGGGTAGGTCGGTTTCGGACCACAATTTTTTAGTACGACCAATGTGCAGACTTTCATTACGGCCTCGGTATCTTAAGGAGAGATCTACACCTAGATGGTCGAGGTCGAGGATTTAGAAGCTATGAACATTCCGTCGACCGTAGAAGACCTGCACTATGGGCCTGGTATCGATCATTCCATCTAAGTTGACAAATTTCATGATTTATTCATTCCCAAATTTTCAAACGCGTTCTTCTCAAAACCACGTTTTTCAAATCGGTACCCAAAATTTCTCGAAAACCAATAAACCGATTGCCTTGAGGTTTTTTGTGGTTATTCTATACACCATTATCTAGTACTTGTCATAGAATTTTTTTTCCGTTACTTAGTTTTTGTTTTATAGGCAAAATAATAACTAATTTTTGGCCCAAAAAATCACTATTTATGTTCAAACGTCCGCCATTTTGTCATAAATCGATATTTTCAAAATCGGCTATAACAAGTACTAGATTATAGTATCTAATTCAATAATCTTTTTGTTTTTTTTTTTCAGATGACTTTTGAAGAAACGCCAGTGGGTACCGTATACGCAGATTTTTTTACGACGCTCCAAGGATCATACGATATCCTTGTATATTTTTGGTATTTTTAAATAAAGAAAATTAAACATATTTTTGAATGTATATACTTTTAGCTAATTAAAATCCCAATCCGAAATTTCAAATAGTTTTCCTTGAAAAAATTCCCAAAAATGAGCTTTTTTCCGGCTCCTAGGTATATATCCTCCCCTTAAACAAACGGCACCCGAAAACCTCGTCAAGCTGCTCAAAGCTTAGAACAACCTTGCCTCTAAAGAATCAAAGTTTGGTTTGTACAAAAAAGTTTATTTGGTGCACTTTTATTGTCTTTGCTGATCAGGCAGTCGGTTTCGGACCACGCAACTCTAATAATTGATTTTCGAAATACGATAATTTTTAGTCTTTTGATTATCAAAAAATGGCATCCTTGACTTATTTTCTTTCTTTCTTCTTTCAGATAATTTTTTCGTCACGAACAGCGTTCGCAGATTTCGGACGTCTCACCTGAAGAGTCGTGAAGACCGGGAAGTACATGTCAGGTTCCTCGTATTTCCCAACGGGTCCTCCGTTCGGTGGACGCTCGACGAATTGCCTGCCGAGGAGAGCCGAGAAAAAGTACGCGTACAACGACAACGTAACGACCTGGGAACAAAATAAATAGAAATTACAATTTTTTGAGTTTTTTTTCTCTTCATATACACAACATGGACAATAGAAACTTTCTCGATCACATTGAGCATGTGCTTGCAGGTCGTAAGACTCACGGAGAGTGAGTACCATTTCATTTTTATATCAATGGAACATATATTTCGAGGACATCCCACTTTGAAGACCCTCCTCCTAGTAGCCTATGCCACCATTGTGTAATCCCCAATGTCTTCGTAATCACCTTTAGATAAATGTAAGCATATTTCCATAGAGTAGCTTGAGGACCTTTCTGTCCCCAAAATCAACGAACCGTGAAAATAAATTTCAAGGACCTTGCTCGAAACAGCCGGATGGGCTGATGGGCGACGTTACATAAATACTGGAATCAAAAGGTCCATTTTCTATATATATATGAGGCATTCCACGTTACTTCAGCCGGAAAAAAAATCCACAAATAATTTTGAAAAATCGAGTTACTTTATAGAAAAATATTCACCGCCTGTCGACATTTTCAAAAATTTCTGACATTTTTTCTCGTTGATTACCATTTTTTTATATTTTTCCATTGAAATGGCTGTATCTTTGGCAGGATTTGACGTATTTAGATTCGTAAAAAACGAAAATGTGCGTCTTTTTCTAGCCTTCCAGAAACAAATTAATTTAGATTTTATTGAGCAAGTCAAACGTCCGTTCCAGGGCAAAATATGCAAAAATATTTTTTTTCTCAAGGAAAGACACTCGTTATTTTATTTTTAAGAATTTCCCCGAATTGTGAATACGAAAAACGGATTTTTGGTATTTTTTATATTATGGGATTCCTAAACACGGTGAAGTAACAGCTATTTTTTTTTTAATTAAAATTCTATTGAAGAGTGTGGAGCGCTCGCTGTATGTTTACCAGGTTTTTGGAATACATATGACATATATGTCATATGTATTGGAGCCTCGGAGTGCTCCACACTCTTCAATCGAATATTAACGAAAAAAAAATTAAATAAAAATAGCTGTTACTTCACGGTGTTTAGGAATCCCATATTATGAAAAACATCAAAAATACGTTTTTCGAATTCACAATTCGGGGAAATTTAAAAAAATAAAATAACGAGTGTCCTTCCTCGAGAATAAAAAATATTTTTGCATATTTTGCCCTGAAACGGACGTTCGACTTGCTCAATAAAATCTAAATTAATTTTCTTCTGGAAGGCTAGAAAAAGACGCACATTTTCATTTTTTACGAATGTAAATACGTCAAATCCTGCCAAAGATACAGTCATTTGAATGGAAAAATGTTAAAAAATGTTAATCAACGAGAAAAAACGTCAGAATTTTTAAAAAAATTTCGACACTCAGTGAATATTTTTCAATAAGGTAACTCGATTTTTCAAAATTAATTGTGGATTTTTTTTTACTGGCTGAAGTGACGTGGAATGCCTTATGTGTATTTATTGATACAAATCTTCCCGAGGCATCGAAAAATCCGTATCGGGAGAGTCTCGTAACGTCTGAGGAACAATAACGCGAGAGAGACGTTGGCGAAGCTCACGATTCCGCACATACACACACCTTTGTATCTACGATCCACACACACGACACACATTCCGCCAACGCATTTTTTTTCTCCTTTATTCGAACGAAAAATTTCACTTTCTCCAGACTGCAACGCAATAAATCTCGATTTAAAATTCCACACCGCGGATTCAAACGCGTCAGGCGGAAGAGATTCACGTGACGGGATTTTCATCTTGCAAAGTGTATGCATTTTTTTTTGTTATGCAATATTTGGTTTTACGGGGAAAACCAATCGAGGCGCATCGAAATGGAGCAGACGAGTCATCGCTGATTGTCTCTTCCTGTCTTTTTAACTGCACGTGCGACAGTCAGAGGAAGAAGTGACGATGATTCCCTCGACGAAAAAAAATGTATCAAGGTCTAAACATTTTGCTGGACGTTGCTTGCTTGGTCGTGAGGAAGATCGTCCGGGAAAGCGGCGAGTGTTTCCCACCGGTATATGTCGAATCGCGAGAAACGACGATCCGTCTCGTTACGTAAAATCATCGATTGCACGTGGATTCGATCGGTTCGACGAAACTACGTACGGAGACGAAATTCCCTGCTTCATTCACAGTATTTATTTTTGTGTCAATTTTATTTTTTTATGCGGCTTTATACTTTGTGGATTGTATGTGAATTAGTGCATTTTAATATTTTTTAATGTTTGTGGGCGTTTCCCTTGCCGGGTTTTTATGAACGCATTCCTTACATTTTTAAGTTAATAACAAATTATGATTTTTTATTTTTATCGTAGATTCCATTGTACGGGGTCTTCCCCTTATTACATTTCCACCGTATTCAACTTATCTTTATTAATAATCTTCAATTTGTTGACAACAAATCATTAAGTTGTATTTTTTGGTCGAAAATCGAACTTTTTTTTATACAGCTTGGCATTATCGGAGCCTTTAAAACTGAAAAAAATACTTCGTTCATACGCAACTTTAATGTTTATACTACAAGTACTTTTTTTTTTCATTTCGGATGAGCCCAGTTGCCAGAACCGCCCTCATTACTTCAAATATTAATAAGTCCATTGTTTATGGATATTTTTCATTTGAAAAAAAGCTCAACCATGGCCGGCCTATGTATCGATTGTGTGTACAATTCCAACCTCGTCATCCCAATACTCGCACCAGGGAAAAATATTGAAAATCGATAAGCAATGGACGACGATGGGAGAAACGATTTCGACAAGAATGCAATACCGGCACGGGAGAAAATTCACCGGACGAGAAACAGGTAGAAAGATCGTCGAGAGCGAGCGATTGGAAAAAAAAATACAAAGCAACGAGGAATCAGGAAATGATTGATTGAAAAATTGTGTGTACGTAATTCCGGGAAATTTAATTCCCACAACCGTTGTAATGATCCGTTGTAACAATCGACGTACACACGTGTGTACAACCGAGGCGCTAAAATTACTCGGATTTTTCTCGACTCTTCTCTCGACAAACACACCGCCGAAGAAACGGGGAAAACGAACAAAAAAAAGCTGCAGAAGAAGAAATTAGCTACTGCACTTTCGTAGATGTTTTCCGTGGCGGTGTGGCGTCGTCCCGGCGCCACTGGAAATAATAATGAGACGACCCCTCTATTAGGGAACTTGGACTGATGAGCAATTATCATTGCACAACTCACGAGCACTCAAAGGGAATTACGAGGGGAATGGGGTATATAAAGACACAATTGTCTAATTGCCACGAGAAAAGTGAACGAAACTCCTCGCCGGAGTGCTGAAAAAGTCTGCGAACGACTCTCGTGTATAGGAGACGAACGTAATTTTTACGCGACGGAATCACAAGTAATGTTGAAAAAAATCATTGCTCTTCTATTCTTGTATCATTTTTGGGAATGTCAGCAAGTACTGACAGGGCGTTTGGAAAGATACGTCCATATCTACTGTATTATTATTTGCAAATTAATATAAAATTTTTACATTTTACAATCACTTCTACAATTTTTTAATTTTTATCAATATTAGAATTTATATTCTCATAAATCAACGTTTTTATTGCCATTTTCAGCACGTTTCCACAAGGCATAAAAAAAGGCTTGTCAAAAAAACAAGTCGCGAGTGTCCGATCGTAAAACAAGCGAATGCATTGACACCCCGTGGTTCAAAGGAAGACTAGAACAACGAGCGACAATGTTCATTACGAAGTAATTAAAATTCATGAGCACTCCACGTGCGCACTGCCTTTATCGCTGTAAGCGGAAGACGAAAACTTTTTTTTTCTTTTTCGAGCACCATGATGTAAGTATCATCGCGTGTACACGAACTACGTATTTTCGAGCTCATCGACGAAAACGGTTTATATATGTATATATATATATATTTTTTTTTTACACAAATAAACGATAGCCGTAGGTGTGCAATTATTTTACTACGCGGCAATAAAGAGTTTTTCGAGAGAGCTCGATGAAGATGTACGTCGGAACGTTTGACGGCATCAATGAGACTTCGCTGGAGCGAGAGGGAGTAGAAAAAACAAATTGAAAGACGTAAATACCAATCACGATGAAATAACGCGTCCGGCAAATCAAATAAATAAATTATTTGAAAAACGACGCGTGGTATTGTTGTAAAATGTACGCGTAATTGTTCCGAGCTTCGCGGAGCCGACACATTTTTTTCTACACTAATCACGAACTTGTAATTACGGTAGGAAAAAAAAAATTCCCGATAGAAAAACACCTTTGAAACGTCGGATCGGCCTGTAAAAAATGGAACATAGAAATATTTAAAAATGGATGTATCTCGCAGCTAATAATTGGTTTATTGTTGAATACATTCTATTAGACGATTACGCGGAACCCGGGACGATAATAGTGCAAAAACATCGCGAGAGAGAGAGGGGGGAGAGAGAGAGAGAGAGAGAGAGAGAGAGAGAGAGAGAGAGAGAGAGAGAGAGAGAGAGAGAGAGAGAGAGAGAGAGAGAGAGAGAGAGAGAGAGAGAGAGAGAGAGAGAGAGAGAGAGAGAGAGAGAGAGAGAGAGAGAGAGAGAGAGAGAGAGGGGGGGGGGGAATTTTAAATATCGTGACGGAGGCGGAGAAGAGCGGGTTACTCACCTGCGTGTAAACGAGAGGAACGCATACGGTGTCGTAACCGATTAGAGCACCCAGCCTCTTCCGGATGTCGCTGAGCTCGACGAGGAGCGTTTGAACTACCTGGTCGCTCGTTATCAAGGACTCCTTTCTTGCACGATTTATTATGTTCGTTGCCCAAACGAGCGGCATCCAGTACTTCGACATTGCCGCTTTTTTGTTCATCATCTCGAATATCTTCTTCTCGGACTCCATCATGAGGCCTATGATGAAAACACGGGGAAAAAACGGTACAAAAACGTTAGCTATGGTAGAGAGGAAAAAATTATTCAGGAAGTTCTCGAGAAAAAAAAACACGTAGGACATTCGACGGTAAAAAAAGACATTCAATTTCGCAGCCTTTGAAGTAGGTTCAATTTTTCCATTGGAACGATTCTTGGAAACAGTGTTGAAAAAATGTCGTTAGGAAACGTGCTCGATTGTCGAAGATTTAATTGCAGAAAATAAAATCGTTTTCTTTCTCCTAAAATTAACTGAATCGTTACATATTGCTGGGAAAAAGGGGGAAAATCTCGTTGCTTTCGGGAGGAAGTCTTCGTTGAGTTCCCGAATGTTGGAAGATTTTTTTTCGCACGAAGAATAGAAAATTGAAGAAAATCGTCGTACGTCTTCGTGTCTGACGAATGTTATCGATTAAACAAATGGTTGCTAGTCGACAATCCGATAACAGTCTCGCTCATATTTATTGCCTTTGCGCTGAGCACATCGCGTGAAGATGTTACGATGAGCCGCTTAAGATAATTGCGGTGATGCGCCATCGGCAATGCTGCGTGCTCGTAAACAAATATCGGAGATGCGCATTGCACGTGCCACGGACACGCTCAATATTTCTATTGATCCGTCAATTCAACGAAGATTTTCCAACAACGAGAATTTATTTTCCGAATCACTATAAAAAAAAAAAACGGAATATCGGAACTCAATTTCTAACTTCCATGATGGTTTTTTATAACTTTGTATATAGAATAAATCTGAAACTAATTAATGAATTGATAAGTTCAGTTGAATCTTAATAAGGTAATATTAATTACGACAAACGTTCAAAATTAATATGACACGATGAAGATTCAATTTATTTTACCAACTTTTTGATTAATATTTAATTAATAAATTGATAAATTAGGAATGAATATCATCGTAATTAAGATTAAATTTAATTGCGATGCCACAATTTAATTCATATTAATTAATTAATTTTGAACGTCATTGCAATTAATGTCACTTAATAAAGATTCAATTGAATTTATTAACGCGTTAATTAGTTTTCAATTTATTTAGTTCATTATCATTATTATTATCATTATTCAATTATCGACGTCTCAATGGATTCCAGAGTTCCAACGTGTACCCTTGCGGGTTTTTACGTATTACCCTTCCCAATTGAACCATTTCCTATCACTTCCTACTCGCACTTCGCCAAACTAACCTAACGTATACCGGTATAGACGGCCCCATATTCTTCTGATTCTCTGGTGCACAGGCTTGGACTCAAGTATTTCCATCAATAATTGCTAAATTACAGTGGTGCTCAATGGAAATAAGTCGCTATCAATTATCACACCCGTCGATAAACTGGAATAAATAATTCCGCGCAAATTTAGTGAATTTGGACATTTTTATATTTTCTCTGAAAAGCCGTCTGCTAGTCACATTTTTCTTAGTTTTATCATTAATATTTGCTTCAAACATTCAGCGAGCCTCTGTTTTTATTGTCGTTACGGAATCTTTAGAATTTTTCATACGTGTGACCACTAGGCATCGAGTGTTATTTAGTGTATAAATTATTGGATAGAAATGTGGACAGCGTGTCATCTCCATAAAGCGCCGTATAAATGAGACGATTTTCAGAGTCGTAGTTTGTCGTTAAAAGTTCGGTAACTTGTCTGGACATTTTACCATCAAGCTGCGATGTATTTTCACTTCATTATAGACAAAAATAAGTTAATCGTTAAATATTCGGGTTTGTGAAAGGAATACCTTAACACGATGTATGGTCAGAGCCGAGCCCCGACCGTCCATCGACCGATTTCTCATTTCAGACGCTAAAAAATACTATTTCCATAAATTTTTTTTATAGGTTTTTATTATAGATTTTGATATGGAAGTTGTTACACTTAAGGAGGTTGGAGTGTTAGCCACAATGCAAGGTTAAATTTTTGTTTAGACTATACCGAGTCTTTACGAATTGTTTGAACTTTTTTCACCGACAAACACCAGAGATAAAAAATAGTTTAATGTATGTAATTTAACGTGCGGTTAGATGGGCAAGGCATTCACACTAAAGGTTATGTAATTTTTTTTGTTATTTAGCACCAAGATGAACCATTTCTAACAACAGATTAACGCTAACTGAAACTTTGTAAACATTTACAAAAAAATCCTCATCTTGCCAATCGTAAACCATGGGCCAATAATCTCGTGACATCAATATGAATAGGCATAATTATAAATTACTCAAAATTTCATTGTGAATTGTATAAAACATTCGTTGTCGTAGTCTTTTCATCATAATCATCGATAATGTTATACTTTTTCAAGTTGGTAGTTACACAAAAGTTTTTTTACTTTACGTAATAAAAAAAATTTTAATGCATAATTTTGCTCTTTACTTATATATTTAAAAAAATTAGCATATACAGAATAAATCTGTACCTTGTATGCATTTTTTTGAGGTTCATTGAAAAAAAAATGAATAAACCGTCATTTGACTCAACTGAATCGCTCCAACCTCCTTAATAAATATACTTTCGAAATACATTAAAAAAAAAATTATTTATTCAATTTACTATTTATAGATGATATTGGCAGTTCAAAAAATGTCCCCAAAAAATTGTAGGTCTGCGCTGTCGACGAAATCTCGGAAATGGATCTTCCGAAACAAATAAATCAAACGGTTTTAGATTCAGTATGTTAATGGCTATAGCGCATATCATACGATTTTTTATATATGCAAAACTAACAAAATGGCGGACATTTTTTAAGAAAACAAAAAAATGTGTTTTTTTTTTCACCGTTTTTGGCAAAAAAATAGTAAATTTCAGAATTAAAAAAAATCTTTGATATGCGCTATAACTATAGTTGTAAAGAATATGTAGTTAAAATTTCATAAGGATCAGTTCGAGTAGTTTCGAAGATTCCATCAACAAGCCGTCGAAAAACGTTGTTTCGAGAAAAACGCGTTTAAAGTTCGTTTGGGTTGCATAAATACATAAAAAAATTGTTTAAATATATTTCGAAAGTGTATTTATTAAGTGTAACAACTTTTATATCAATATCTATAATATAAACCTATAAAAAATCATAAAAATAGCCTTTTTATATATATATAAAATATATATTATATATATATATATATATAAAGGGGTCTTTTCACTTTAGACGCTAAAAAAGGCTATTTTTATGATTTTGTTTAGGTTTATATTATAGATATTGATATAAAAGTTGTTACACTTAATAAATACACTTTCGAAATATATTTAAACAATTTATATATATATATATATATATATATATATATATATATATATATATATATATATATATATATATATATATATATATATATATATATATATATATATATATATATATATATACATATAAAATATATATATATATGTTTGTGTGTGTGTGTGTGTGTCAGCCGCGAATAAAAATTAAAAGTAAAAACCGGAATTACATCGAATAAAATAAATTTTCGTGTAAAAGTAATTTTTTTTCGCATACAATGTGATAATGCCATGAAAAATTTAGTTTCCCGTTTGAAAATCCAAAGTTGGCCCAACATGACGTTGTACACGTCCGTCAAATACTTCGATGTTTCAATACAATCACACGGATAGAAATAAAAATAAAAAGCGAGAACTTGCAGGTGCATTTCGACCCGATACAAGTTATATCCCAAGTGAAAAATCGATCACTGCGGTATCGTTGATAACGAGAATCCAGGATCGATCGTTCGTTCCTGAGACAGCAACGAGATTATGCACCGCGTTTCTGGTTGTACAATAAATAACGGAAAAGGGAGTTTAACGCTGGCGCCAAGGCGTCCCGGAAGCGGCCAGAGACGCACTCGACAACAAGATGAAAGTTCTCAAGCATTTTATCGCCGGTATGAAAGTGAGTCAGGTGTTCTCACCCGTGCGCCCATACTCATTAGGAACAGCGCGTTCGTATCAAATGAAAATAAAAAGTCCAAGAAGCTCGTATAGAAACCGAAAAAAATGAAACGGAACTCGGAGTTTATAATTGAAATGTGGGACACGGATTCTTTGATTATTCCGAGTGCTATAAATAGAGATCTGTTTGCCGGCTCTTTGATTTCCTCGGAGCTGCAGCCGGTCCGTTTGAATTCTAGTGGACTAATGAGATAAAAAACGAGTTTCGTAAATCTTGCAAAGGTACTGGAACGTAGAGGATAATAATGGAAAAAACGATAATTAACGATTAAAAAAAATCATTGTACGATCTTCGACCCCTTTTCATTCTGATGCGGCTGACACTCGGACCTTCTGAGGAGAAACAACCGAACAACCACCCAAGTGGAAATATTGTCAGGCTGGCCTAATATTTGATCCGGGTCTGATCACGTTGTAGTACGGAGGCCTTACTCAAGGTATGCCTCCATTTGCCTGATCCGGTGGGTGTCAGGTGATAATCAGGCAACTGGATGAACTGTTTCCTCCAGCTGCCTTGTCCAGCTGGTTTCAGGCGATGATCAAGTATGTGGACTTACGGCTTGCATAAATCAGCCTGATCAGACTACCTTCAGGCGATAGTCAGGCAACTGAACCTACGACTTAATTCAATTCGCCTGATGTGGCTAGCTTCAAGCAATCATCATGTAACTGGACGTACATACAGCTTGGTGCCTTCTACACACTTAACCTCTCATCAAACACCAGGCGAACTATGTATATTAGCGCGTCGTCAAAACGTCGAGACATATTGTCCACTCTATGCGTACATTTTTTCTTATACCTAATATTTTATTTATTCCTAATCAATCTACGATTCGGTTTCCTCTGTTCGAAAAAATATTTCGTTGAATCCATCAAATTTATCTATTTAATTCTTTTTAATTTAAATTGAATAGAATTTTCGTGAAGATGAACATCAAGCTGTAGGGAAGTACGTACGGAATTTCTGATTAATCGAAAACTTTTCATTTTATGAGCAGTTTCTGAGCAGTTATAATGAAATTTTTCACTGAAAATTCATTTCTTAATTTCAAATACCTACCACTTTTGAGTAAAAGAATATTTTTCAAATTTCGTACGTACTTCTCTAGGTATTCTAATGTAGATTGACGAGAATTTTTGTTTCTTGTTCTAGGTAAAAATATTCATACTAAATTGATGTGTAATTAATTTTATGAGTGAATCAGTGTCAATGAGTGTTAAATTTGCACATTATTTTATACCCGTTACTGTGGCCTAACGCCTTAATGGTCCGTCTTTATTGCAATACACACATCGAAAGGGCGGGGTGGGTAGAGAGAGGCGAAAAGAGAGAGCACTTATATATATATATATATATATATATATATATATATATATATATATATATATATATATATGCACATAAACAATTAATACAAATAAACATTTTTCCCAATTTTTTAAATTTTATTTGATAATAAAAATTATTGTTGTTATTATTATTATTTTATAAATTTGTAAGTGAGAGATTTTATAACCTCAAAACCAACAGTAGCTATTGAAATTAAATGATTTTTTTTTAAATTTGCGTATATGACATGACATTACCTTATAAAAACTCTGAATGTTTATTTACGTAATAAAAATGCCATTCAAGATTTAAGGTTGATTAAAATAAATGTTATCGCAAATGAAAATCTTTATTTAATTTTTCTGAGGCTGATGTTTGAGAGATCCCATATAAAAAATTATGGATGCTTGTTTTAATATGACCTTTCAGATGATCTTCTTAGTTTTCCTAAATTCGGACCACCCGATACAACTTTGACACAGAATTGGTGGAATTATATATATATATATAGGTTATGTTTGAAAGATCTATAGCATCATATGCGATAATCCTTTAACTATCACAATGATATTAACTAATTTATATAGTTCATGTTATACAACAGATAATTATAGAAATTTATATGGTCTCTGATGCCACCGAAATGCTACAAACACTCGGTCGCATTTCTGCAGCGTGCCTAGCTATAATTAAGTAGATTCTTTGCTCGATCCTATGTCGATGCAGAAGATTTTCTTCGAAAAAATTCATTCAGAAGGCCAGGGAATGACGGATTATCATAAAAAATCATTGTGGTAGAACTCTAAATTAAGTATTTCAATTTATTTTGGATTTATGAAACATTCTATTGAATATTCTAAAAAATATATTTCAAATACATAGGATCGTAGTTAAAAACCTATTTCATTAAAATATTTTTTCGACAGTGCAATGAAGAATGTTATTAGATGGTGGTTTCTTTTTACCCTGATGAGGCCTTGATTTTTTACCCCGATCTGACCGAAATCAGAAAATGTGTCACAAAATTGATCAGGGCTTGATAAAAAATCCTGATCAAGGCATAAAAAAATCAGGATGCCTGATCAGGTCTTTTTTGTAGCCAGAGCAAAATTTCTGTTCGGCCAACGAAGGCATAAAAATCGGCAAGTGTCTTGCTCCCTTCATCGAGCGGGGGAAAAAAAATTGCATCACAATTCGTCCAATCGTGTATGCAAATAATTGTGCGCTGACTCGGGTTCACCAGGCGCGTTTGCGTAACACGAAACGTCAACGAGGTATTCCCCAGCGTCGCTGAATGTAGGTCTCGGCTTGAATGCCTTTTTTTCGCAACTTTCCGCCGTTCTAATTGATGACGCACAGGAGGCGCGTCAAATCGCCGCGGGTCATCGTTTCCCCAGCTTTGTTTCATAAAAATCCTCGATCTTTTTCCTCCTCGTGTTTTTTTTTCGCACTTCGTTGCCGAGTCTTGGAACATTTTTGGGAATTTCGCGCTGACTCGTCCGTGGCTGGAGGCTGCAGCCGCGACGGGTTCGTGACACGACGGTAGCGCTAATAGACGCGCTAATTGTTCGGTCAAACTTTTTGATCTCGCGCGCACGGTCGTTCACGTTGAGAGACCGGCAGGAAACACAGCTGGAGAACGGTTACCGTTATAACCGAGTGATACTTTTTTCGTCACCTCCAACTTGCCGCTCTCGTTCCGCACGCCGTTCACCTTCCGGAAACACAACTGCGGGTACATTTCAATATCGCGGATTCTTCGAATCGACTTTCGAATCGGCGTGTGCATTCGCTGGCGCTCTCAAGTGCTCCGACCGATGAGGCAGCCCGCGTAGAATTTTCTTAGGGTTAGCCTGATAAGGATCAGGATCCGATTGGGGTGTGATACGGGTATCGCCTATTACGGACATCCTGGCCCGGCCCCGAACGTGCCGAAAGTATTTGGGCCTGAAATCAGGCAATCCTAAAATGGACTTACTTTGGGCAATGGCAAAATGGCCGTCCCTGATAACATCCTACTAAGGCTTTTCCTGATAGGTCCCTACCAAGGCTTGACCTGATAAGCCCTACTAAGGCTTTCCATGATAGGGCCTTACTAAGGCTTTCTTTGACAAGATCCTTCTAAGGCTTTCCCTGACAAGATCCTATAAAGGCTTTCCTCGATAGGTTCCTGCCAACGCTTGCACCAATAAGCCCTACTAAGGCTTTTCATGATAGGGCCTTACTAAGGCTTTCCCTGATGAGGCCCTACTGACGCTTCCCCTGATAAGGCCCCATGCAGGGTTTCCCTGGTGGGGCCCTACTAAAGCTTTCCCTGATAGGGCCTTACTAAGGCTTTCCCTGATGAGGCCGTACTGAAGCTTCCCCTGCCAAGGCCCCATGCAGGATTTCCCAGGTGGGGCCCTACTAAAGATTCCCCTGATAGGGCCTTACTAAGGCTTTCCCTGATAAGATCCTACTAAGGCTTTCCCCGATGGGTCCCTAAGAAGGCTTACCCTGATAAGCCCTACTAAGGCTTGCCATGATAGGGCCTTACTAAGGCTTTTTTTGATGAGATCCTACTATGGCTTTCCCCGATAGGTCCCTACCAAGGCTTGCCCTGATAAGCCCTACCAACGCTTTCCATGACAGGGTCTTACTCAGGCTTTACTCAGGGCCTTACTCAGGCCTTACTCAGGCTTCCCTGATGAGGCCCTACTGAGGAGTCTCCTGATAAGGCCCTATGCAGGCTTTTCCAGGTAAGGCCCTGCTAAGGCTTTCCCTGATAGAGCTTTATTAAGGCTTTCCCTGATAGAGCTCTATTAAGGCTTTTCCACGTAAGGCCCTACTAAGGCTTCCCCTGATAGAGCTTTACTAAGGCTTTCCCTGATGGAGCTCTACTAAGGCTTTCCCTGATAAGATCCTACTAAGGCTTTCCCCGATTGGTCCCTACCAAGGCTTTCCCTGATGACGTCCTTCTGAGGCTTCCTCTGATAAGGCCCTATCCCAAATAGGGTTTTACAATCGGCACAGTAATGGCCCCCGACTGGTTGCCAGAGAAAAATCGATGGCGTGGTAATGGCTATGTAAACGGGCCACATCCGCACCATGCATGGTTGTTAATGGTAAACCATGAATGGCTGCTAAGACTTGGCCAAATATCATACGCCCATATTGGCCCAGCAACGGCTGCCGGATCTTCTGCCGGAAATGAAAAACAAAAAAATTGACAAATTATGAATATAAAAATTCTAGTAGTATCTTTTTTGTTTTCTCATGCTTTACCTATGTCCATGTACATAGAATAATTGCATCAAAAACGCTTTCTGCATTGTTCAAGTTTTTACCTATCATCGGGATCGAACCTATGTCTTTCGTTCTAGTGTCGGGCGCCCTACCCACTTCGCCATCCTAACACTTACAGAATCCATCGTTTGTTCGTTCCTTACTTTTATGCCGATAATTTTATTCGTCACATTAAAGTTTACCGACAATTTTTTCGGTCCATTTAGGCTGTAAAAATAACTCGCTCGTTTTGGGTGAAGTTCCGAAAAGCATACTCCTCTGATCGAGCTGAAATTTTGCACCGATCTTCCTCTCATTATCCTAAGAGAAACCCTTAACGGATTTTTGACGACTAGCAATAGTTTTCGATATATCGCATTGTAAAGTTTATTATTTCACGCCATACGAGTATATCTATGTATCCGATAGATACCCCCCACTCCTCCGGCCGCGCTGCTTCCAGGCAAACAGTGCTCGCCCGTACGTGCATATCACTTGCCATGTGGGATGGGTTTGTTTGGGTTCATTTAATATAGTAGAAGCGCATTACAATAAATAACTTTCAATATACGATATATCGAAAACTATTGCTAGCCGCCAATATCCTTTTAAACGTTCTCGTAAGGCGTTACCCCCACTTGTAGCACAAAAAAGGCCTTTTTCATGAATTTTTTTAAAGAAAACTACAAAACTTTTTTAATCGATCAATGTACCATCTTAAAGAACACATCTTGAAGAACTTTCAGTAATTTTTTTTATTGAAAAATATTACATTGTTTAGTGGCAAATGGCCGTCAATGAAATAATGTTTTTATATACACGGTTTGCGGTGACCAACATTGCGGCGAAGTGGATCATCTGAAAAAAAATGCGGATGGATTTAGTCAAATATAAGTATAAACTAGTCTTTAATCGAAGGATTTTTAAAAATATTCATTTGTCACAAAATGGCGGACAGTCAAAGTTAATGGTTCGATTTTAACGAAAAAAACGGCCGTTTTTTGGCTATAAATGGCCATTTTTTTTCGAAAAAAAAATCGAACGATTAAAGACTACATTTTTATGTATTAAATAAGCCTGCGAAATTTCAAGAAGATCGGTTCATTAGTGTTCGAGTAATCTTGGTCACCGACTTCAGAAATGCCATTTTGAGAAAAACGCGTTTAAAGTTTCAATTTCAGTTTACACGAAGAAAATATTTTTTTTTGTAACCTTAAATAGAGTCATCTATTCCGGGCCCATACAGAAGTATGGGCCCGGATACTTATACTTCAAAAAAATGCAATAAAAAAAATCGATTTTTTCAAAATCGCAAGTGGGGGTAACCCCTTAAAATATTGAAAAGAAGGTCTGTGCAAAATTTCAGCTTCATCAGTGGGATATGCTTTTCGAAACCTTATCCCTTATTTTTAGGTATTACAATTTAACGACCTGCATTTGCAAAACGCCCAAAAACAAACCATCAATGGCTGGCATAGATCTGGCAAGCCGTTCATCCGCCTACGATACCCCAATGCTGATCGCCATATTCTCGGTGCGATGGTATTGGCCCACCAATGGCTGGCAAAGATCTGGCAAGCCGTTTATCCGCCTACCCCAATGCTGGTCGACGAATTATTGGCCGATTATCAGCCAACCGTTTAATGGCTGAATGCTGGCATTTTTGTTACGACAGGCGACCCTATATGGGCCATAGCTGAAGCCATTTTTCCTTCTCGTTGAACTTATTCGACGATAATGAGTCCAATTTATGAATGAAGGATAAAATGGGAAAAGAGGTACGTTGAAAATGCAAGATCGTAAAAATGTATCCGCAATGGATCTCCGGCAAGGGCGATTGGCCACGTCCGGTGGGAGGCATTGGCGCGCTCGAAGGAACTGAGGGACGTGCGTGTGTACGAGTTCAAGGTACGCGGAGGATCCTTGTCCGCGCGAGCCAAGGCCGTTGCGAAAGTAACGAAAAAGAAAAATGGAAAGTACGGAGGAGATAAGAAAAAAAATTGGTAACTAAGTCGCGGTGGAGCTCTCGAAGTTTCCGCTCTTCGGCACTTATCGGCATGTTGTTCTTGCTCCCTTCATCTTCTCTTCGCGTTCGAGCACCAATGTGTACGGGGCGTTTCAAGCGAAATCGACGGTAAACAAATTTTTGCAACTGCGATTCCAATGTCTTCTTACAATACGAGCGAAAATTCCGGATAACCTCGCGAAGCGCTCCCAGCAGTCTGAACGACTCTGGAGAAAAATGCCAGGAGGAAAGAGAGAGGCCGATTCAGCGAGTAATCGTAAACATTTCAAGGCTCGATAAATACGCGAGGGAGGGGATCTTTTTTTCAACTTTTCCGAGTCGGTCGGGGTACGTGGGTACTCTTCCGGAGGAGCAAGAATCTGGTGACCATGGGCCCTGAATGTCGATCTTTAGAAACATATTTGTATTTCCTGAATTCCAACGCATATCTTCAAGGTAGTCCTATCACCAGGCACATCCATAGGATTTTCAGAATTTTTTTTTAAGCTTCACTACATATATTAATAATCGTTTCTGTAAAATGTTAGGGTTGGTTATCGACCTAATTACGGAGAAAAAATTGAAATTGCGTGTTTTTGTGAAGGAATTCCGAGACGACATACAAAAACCCAATTTCCGGTCGCTACAAAAGTGTATATAACAGTGGGAATCGGTCAGATTCTTTAAAAAAAATCAGTTTTACATACTTAACACTTGTAGCAAACCAATGCTCTGAGAAAAATTACGCTTTTGACCTAATTTTATGTAATATCAAGTTTAATTTGTATCATAAACACCGGGATTACGATAACTGATGATTTGAGCATAAAGAATCGCCAAATTATTTTATGAGGCAAGCAAGTAAAGCAGGTCATTCGTGGTTTTTGAACGCCTTGTAGCCACGTTGGGAAATATCAATGTTCTAGCCGGGAAAACATTACCTGAATGTATTTCGCCAACAATCCGCCAGGTGGCTACGAGCGAAGCGCTTCGCGTACGCGAGGTACCATCGTACGAGGATAAAAGTTCGTCTTGTGACTTGTATCACGTGCAGAAGTGCTATGCTTAGAGCGTGCACTTACGCTTATGATTTTGCGAAACTTGCCAAATAATCCTTTGCACTTTAGGCCTTTTTCGCCCGAATCTGTCTACGTTTTTCTGTTTCTTTGCCTATCAGGAAATGCGAGAAAGCGTATCTATACACTAATAGACTACCTTAGCAAGTAAATCAGTTATACTCAAAGTATGCTCCGCCGAGCCCTGGGGCTCCACAAGGCCTCTGCTAGGGCTTTGCCGAAAAAAAAACAACTTCATGTCTCCCAATAAATGGAAATAATTTCATCAATTTACAGTGGAATTAATACATTGTTATGTAAAGTACCCATTTTTGTACGATTTTCGGCAAGAGTACGATATCCGGGGTACCAAGATTTGATGGTGAATTTAGGGTTATCGAGTTAAAATTAACGAAATATGAGGAGTGGTAAAAGGTGATATTTCGCTTTATTTTCGTTCAAATTAGAATTTTTCGATGGTTATCGAAAATGACGATTTTTTCTCATTTGAAAATTTCAAGCAATATCAGGCAAGGTAACTTGGAAATGTATAGTTTCAACAGTGGCTCAGAGACCAAAAATGTATTTTAAGGATGTATGGCAGCTACTGCAGAGTCGTTACAGAACTGATTATGCAATTTGCAAAAATCGCATTTAAAGACTAAATAAAATAATTGTAGTATTCATTGAAGCTAAAAAGGAGATTTACCACAGCTCAAAGTAAAACATGCGGTACAGAAAGAAGAATTTTCAATTTTTAACTGCAAATTTAGTTGCTGATTTGATGTACGTTTTCCCTGACGTTGTCGTGGTTACGACATACGAGCTAAAGAAATACGAAAACGGTCCCATTTAACTCGCAATATCTCGCAAAATATATGGGCACATGTCGTTTTTTTTTACGTATCATGCATATTACAGCGATACCACACAAAAGTTTTTTTTACAAAAGAGTACTCCGGAAATACCTTTTTTGCTAATGTAAAGGGAATTTTGGACGTACAGTCCTATGTTCCCCGTGTTAAATGACCCAACTTTGAATTCGTTTATCTCAACATTCACGTGGGCAAATTTTGTTTTTTTAATCTCAAAAAGTTCTCGATATTTTCCTTTACAATATCAGTGAGTTTCAATTCGAACAGTAGTAAATAACTTAGTTGCCATACATCCTTAAAAGTGTACGGTTCATCCCTCTTCGGACTTGTAAGGCTCTGAGTTTATGTAAAATACATCGTTTAGTAATTTGGTGTAGTAATTATATGGAACATTTCTCATAGTTATAAATAAACGGAGAATATGAATAAATAAAGCATTATAATCTTGGAATTTATGTTGAAAATCATATAAGTACTCCGTTTAGTGGTATTTATGTAATACAACAGCGCATACCTACAATTTTTTAAGACATTTTTTTAACTCCTATTTTCGTCTATAAATAATAATTTAAATAAATAAAAAAAACTTTTCACAAATGTCTTTCGAAAGTGTATTTATAAGTGTAACAACTTTGATATCAACATCGGTAATGTAAACCTATAAAAAAATTCATGAAAATAGCCTCTTTTAGCGTCTAAAATGAGAAAACCTCTTAAGCCAGGGATTGTAATCCGCGGAAGAAAAAAGAGCATCGAACAATCGACCGAAAAGTTTCAAGCGCGTATGAATTTTTGTATTCGTAGAAACGAGAATAATTAGCAATCACGACATGTCTTAATGTCCGCTTTTACATATGGCCGCGTGATGGTCCGGCGCGACGCCATGGTGAAACCACGCGCTGTACACTGATTAGGAAACATCGGCGCGTAATTAGAATCGCGCTTGGAAAATACTGGCGCGCTTCTTTCTATAGGATGCGAGCGGATTGTCAATAAGAACGAATGGCTCGATTGGCGATGCCAAAAGGAGAAAATTAACTGCCGCATGGCCGAACGTGTGTTCGCGTCAACTATTACGATACCGAGGAACTGGAGAGTGCAAGTGAAAAGAATTTGACAAAATTAAGGAGGTTGGAGCGTTAGCCGTAATCCAAGATTTAAAAAAATAATAATAAAAATACATCTTATTGTCTAGGCTATACTGAGTCTCCTCGAATTTTTTGAATTTTTTTTCACCACGAAACACCAGAGATAGAAAAATAGTTCGATGTATGTAATTTTACGCGCGGATAGATGGGCAAGACGTTCACGATATGGGTGATGTAATTTTTATTGGCTATTTAGCACCGAGGTAAACCATTTCTAACAACGGATTAACGCAAACTAAATTTTTGTAAACATTTAGAAAAAAAGAACCCATCGTGCCCATCGTAAACCATATAAATTAAATATTGAACCATGAAGGTTTGACGAAAGATTACGAATCTTGGCTGGCGGATGAAGAGCATTGCTGCCAATGTCAGTGTCCGCGAAGTTGCCGTTTTTCGGCAACACTCAATAATAATTAATAGTAATAATAAATAATCTCGTGACATAAATATAAATGGGCAACATTATAAATCACTAAAAATTTCATTCCGTTTTATAAAATATTCACTCAGGCAGTTTTTTCATAATAATCATCGATAATGTTATACTTTTTTAAGTTGGTAAGTTTTTACGTATTGAAAATATAAAACTGAACAATATGGCTCTTCAAATATATATATTTTTGAAAAATTAGCATCTACAGAATAAATCTATGGATTTATTTGGGGTTAATTGGAAAAAAAATTCACTAACCGTCATTGGACCCAACTGGACCTTCAGGAGGTTGGAGCGTTTCAGTCTAGTCAAATGACGGTTTATTCATTTTTGTTTCTATGAACTTCAAAAAAATGCATACGAGGTACAGATTTATTCTGCATATACCATTTTTTTTACTATATAATTAAAGGGCAAAATTATGCATTTTAATATTTTTATTACGAAAAGTAGAAAAACTTTTGTGTTACTACCAACTTGAAAAAGTATAACATTATCAATAATTATTATGAAAAAACTACGACAACGAATGTTTTATACAATTCACAATGAAATTTTGAGTAATTTATAATTATGGCTATTCATATTTACGTCACGAGATTATTGGGCCATGGTTTACGATGGGCAAGATGAGGATTTTTTTTTCCAAATGTTTACAAAAGTTCAGTTTGCGTTAATCCGTTGTTAGAAATGGTTTATCTTGGTGCTAAATAACAAAAAAAATTACATAACCTTTAGTGTGAGTCTTGCCCATCGAACCGCACGTTAAATTACATACATTAGACTACTTTTTATCTCTGGTGTTTGGGGGTGAAAAAAGTTCAAAAAATTCGCAAAGACTCAGTATAGTCTAAACAATAACACGTATTTTTTTTTAATTAAATTAAACCTTCGATTGTGGCTAACGCTCCAACCTCCTTAAGGGGTTACCCCCACTTGCGATTTCGAAAAAATCGATTTCTTTTATTGCACTTTTTTGAAGTGCAATTTGAAGTGCAGTTTTTTTTTAATGCTCGGAATAGATAACTCTATGTAAGTTTACAAAAAAAATATTTTCTTCGTGTAAACTGAAATTGAAACTTTAAACGCGTTTTTCTCAAAATGGCATTTCTGAAGTCGGTGACCAAGATTACTCGAACACTAATGAACCGATCTTCTTGAAATTTTGCAGGCTTATTTAATACATAAAAATGTAGTCTTTAATCGTTCGATTTTTTTTTCGAAAAAAAATGGCCGTTTTATAGCCAAAAAACGGCCGTTTTTTTCGTTAAAATCGAACCATTAACTTTGACTGTCCGTCATTTTGTGAAAAATGGATATTTTTTAAAATCCTTCGATTAAAGACTAGTTTATACTTATATTTGACTAAATCCATCCGCATTTTTTTTTCAGATGATCCACTTCGCCGCAATGTTGGTCACCGCAAACCGTGTATATAAAAACATTATTTCATTGACGGCCATTTGCCACTAAACAATGTAATATTTTTCAATAAAAAAATTACTGAAAGTTCTTCAAGATGTGTTCTTTAAGATGGTATATTGATCGATTTAAAAAGTTTTGTAGTTTTCTTTAAAAAAATTCATGAAAAAGGCCTTTTTTTGCGCTACAAGTGAGGGTAACGCCTTAACGGTGTCTGAGTGACACTTTTTTTCATGACATTTTTTCTCATCGAGCTTCGATGGAAAAAAAAATAGACGGTCCTTTTTCGAAATCTACGTACAGACGAACTCGATACGAGTATTTTCAACCTTGCGATACGATGACCTACCTCAAGGCCGCATGGAGTTCCACGCGAGTATACCCAAGCACCTGAAATCCGTAGTTATTTTCAAGACGATTTACGCCCCCGCATTTTCACCTGTCACGCGGCAGATAACGGCCAGGCAGCCGTCGAGTGTCTCGTAGACGGCGAGGAAATACATGATCTTGCATGGACCATGAGTCCGTGCTATGAGGTTGGACGTAAGATCGAAAAATCGGAATCCGAGGATATACGTAAGATCGTAAGGATCGTGAGGATGATTTTCGACCTCCAATATCCTCCAAACCCCCTTTCCCCACACACGTACATACATTAAGGGGCGAGATATCTTTAGGCGAGGAAAAAATATGCTGATTTTCATGATTTTTTTTAAGGAAATATTTCTGTCCCATTTTTGAGACTTAGGGTATGTTTTATTACTACTTTTCACTCTTACATGGTATTTTTTGGATATTATTTTTTTTAAATGGCGAAGGTATGACGTGGTCTTCTAAACTGCATTTTCAAAACTGGTGTGACGTATAACTGAAAAACTAATCGACCGATACTGATGAAATTTGGTATAAATCATTCTAACCTTATTGTCTGAAACATGAACCTACATTTTTTTGAAAAAAAAAAGTTTTTGTAAAATATAGTCATTTTTTTCGGAAAATTCGATCTTTCGACGAACGATTGAATTTTTAAAAGTTTTTTTTTAAGTTTAATCCCGCCGACCCTACGTGTCACGGCGTCTGACAACATCCGCCGCAACCCGTTTAGGAGACCGTGCCATATCACGGCCATTTTTAAAGATTAATTTCAAAAAATTATCATGTAACAGCAAACAATAGTAATAAAACATACCCTAAGTCTAAAAAATAATGAAGAACTCTTCGGCTAAAAAAAATCATGAAAATCAGCAATTTTTTCCTCTCTTGAAGATATCTCTCCACTTAAGGAGTCTTCTCACTTTAGACGCTAAAAAGGCTATTTTCATTAATTTTTTTGATAGCTTTATATAATAGATATTGATATATAAGTTGTTACACTCAATAAATACACTTTCGAAATACATTTAAAAAATGTATTTATTTATTTAAGTCACTATTTATAGACGAAAATGGTAGTTTAAAAAATGTTCTAAAAAAATTGTTGGTCTACGCTGTCGATGAAATCTCGGAGATAGACAATCCGAAACAAAAAAATCAAACGGTTTCAGATTCAGTATGTTAATGGTTATAGCGCATATCGTACGATTTTTTATGTATGCAAAAATAAAAAAGTGGCGAAGATTTTTCGAAAAAAAAAAAAAAAAACACAAAACAAAACAAAAACGTATTTTTTCACCGTTTTTTGGCACAAAAAAAAATAGTAAATATCAAAATAAAAAAAAACGCATTTAAAGTTTGTTTGGGTTACATAAATACATAAAAAAATTGTTATGTATTTCGAAAGTGTATTTATTAAGTATAGCAACTTATATATCAATATCTATAATATCTATAATATAAACCTATAAAAAAATTCATGAAAATAGCCTTTTTTCAACATCTAAAGCGAGAAGACCCCTTAATGCACCAGGAGGGCTTGAGGATCGGTAATCGCGGTGAAACTACTCTCCCGTATATCGTCCAGCTAAATATAGGATGCCAGGATATGGAATCAGATGGAACGGGACGCGATGAGATGCGCGTGGCGTGACGAGTCCAAGGAACGCGGGATTACGACCGCGCGGGGAGCCCCTGTCGACATTCAGCTCAGGAGGCTCGCGAGAGCGCGGAAAAAATGACCGGTACATCAAGCATTCTTGATTGATAGCAACGATAATGACGACGTTGAACAACGACGGCCAATCGGTTTTTAATCTCCGTCTTCCTCGTGGCGGTTCTGCGTCTTTTCTTTGGAAACACATGAAGGGAGGAGGGAGAAGGATTTTCATATCAGGTTATTCGCCATTGGACAATCGGTAAAAGACATTTGGTGAGGAAAATATGAGGCTGACTAGAGGGATCTTCCCACTTTTGACGTAAAAAGGCTATTTTCATGCATTTTTTAAAGTTTAAATTATAGATATTGATATAGAATTTGTTACACTTAATAAATATACTTTCGAAATGCATTTTAAAACAATTTCACATGTATTTATGTAACCCAGACAAATTTTAAAAGCGTTTTTCTCGAAACAACGTTTTTCGGCGGCTTTTTGATCAAATCTTCGAAACTACGGAACCGATCCTTATGAAATTTTAACCAGATATCCTTTACAACTATAGCTATAGCGCATAGCAAGGATTTTTTTGAATTGTGTTATTTACTATTTTTTTTGCCAAAAACGGTGAAAAAACGTCTCTATTTGTTTTTTTTTTCGAAAAATGTCCGCTATTTTGTTGTATTTGCATATATCAAAAATCGTAATCTAAATATAGTATAGAATCTAAAATAAATCTAAAGTTACCATACTGAATCTAAAACCGTTAAATTTTTTTGTTTCGGATGATCCATCTCCGAGACTTCGTCAACAGCGCACACCTATAATCTTTTTAGAACATTTTTTAACTACCATTTTCGTCTCTAAATAGTGACTCAAGCCCTTAGGCCACAGGAACGGGTATAAAATCATGTGCGAATTTAACAATTTTTTTTTCGTATGGAAAAGTGATTCACTCATTAAATTAATTACACATCTATTTAGTATGAATATCAAGCTGTTGGATTTTTTTTTCGAAGTACAAAATGGCCGACTACTAATATTTTCTTTTGTTATCTTTTTTTTAGGCGCTCCGCGGCGTGACATTTAGCGTCCACAATTTTTTACCTAGAACAAAAAACAAAAATTCTCGTCAATCTGCATTAGAATACCTAGAGAAGTACGTACGAAATTTAAAAAATATTCTTTTATTCAAAAGTGGTAGGTATTTGAACTTAAGAAATGAATTTTCAGTGAAAAATTTCGTTATAACTGCTCATAAACTGCTCATAAAATGAAAAGTTTTCGATTAATAAGAAATTCCGTACGTACTTCTCTGCGAAATGCAATTAGGAACAAACTTTCAAGTTTGAAGTAAATCGAGTGAAAATTGTTGAAGTTATTTGTCACGCCAATTGGAAAAAAGTTGTTTCGAGAAGTTTCGCGAATTCGGCCATTTTGTGCATCGAAAAAAAAATTCTAACAGCTTGATGTTTATACTAAATAGATGTGCAATTAATTTGATGAGTGAATCACTTTTTCATTCGAAAAAAATGTTATATTCGCACATGGTTTTATACCTGTTACTGTGACCTAACGCCTTAATTAAATCAAACAGAATAATGTTTGTCTTTACGAAAATGCTATTCAATTTTAATAAAAAATAATTAAATAGATAAATTTAGTGGATTCAACTAAATTGTTTTTTGAACAGAGGAAACCGAATCGTAGATTGATTTGTACATCGAAAAAAAATTTATATTTTCTAACAGCTTGATATTTATACTGAATAGATGTGCAATTATTTTTGTGAATGAATCACTTTTTCATACTCTGAAAAAAAAATTCGTCCGTCCATCCAAAATTCAGTTTGTTTAACAAAATTGTATCTATAAATACGTTCAACTTGATTTTTGATTGGCATAACAAAACAGTATAGTTGGGCAGTAACCAAAGATACATTTAAACTATCTGCTTATTCAGGATGTCTGAGCAACTGTTAAAACAAGAAAATTTCGAGACAACAAAATGCATTTTGCACATTCAACGATTTTTTTTCTCAGTGGACGAAAAAAGTTGTTAAATTCGCACATGATTTTATACCCGTTACTGTGGCCCAAGGCCTTAAATGAATCATTTTTTTAAATGTCTTTCGAAAGTGTATTTATTAAGTGTACCATCTTTTATATCAATATCTATAATATAAACCGATTTAAAAAATCATGAAAATAGCCTTTTTTTAGCGTCTAAGTGAGAAGACCCCCGATGATCTTCGTCCTGTCTTTTCTCCCTACTCCATGCTGAACCATTTTTTTTGCATTCCTATCCCAATGACGCGTAAAGCCGATTACCAAAAATTTCCTTTATTATTCCGAATCTCACTCTTTCGGAGTTCCGATTGTTTTTCTGCGGCTTGTTTTTCGTTTTTTTTTTTCAGGCAAACCAATCACGTAGCTTCGACGATATCGACAATCGCATTTGTTTTTTTCTTCCTTATCGAGAGCGCTGTAACGGCGAGCGTTAGATTTGAAAAAAGCTTTGGTCGAAGCGAGAGAGAGTCACGTTCGCGGATAAGAAGAATCGGCTAAGGCCGTCGCACGAGTCTTCCATTCGACATTCTCTGTACAGCATGGACTGAGGAGAGGAGGATTTTACACGTGTACGATGCAAGGTTTCGTCGCTCACCACCCACTCTTCGCGAAAAACTTGGCGCGAAATGTGACGACGGGATCTCGTTCAACCTTCGCTAGCTTTTTAAAATTGACTAAATTTTTTTTCTTGAGATTTTCCTTCCAAATGTCGTGTCCCGTGAGCGAGTTACGGGGACATCGCGGTTTATTCAATAATCCAAACATTTCGACTTCTCGATTCGGAGCAAACAAAAAATCCATGCGGTAAAAATAATTGGCCATTTTGTTATAGCCATATTATTGTATGATTTTATTTGATTAACAATGAATGAAATGATAGCGGGAATAATAAAATAACGAGCGGTAGTACAGTAGAGCGTCGATTATCTGAATCAATTGGGACCGGGCGCCTTTCGGATAATCGAAAATTCGGATAACCGAACAGCAATATTCCGCGGACGAAAAAAAAACGTTGATTCTTTGCATATGATGAAAAATACGTATCTAATATAATTAATGATGTGAAGGTGAAAAATAGATATCTAATATAATTAATGATATCATAATAATTTAATGAAATAGAACGAAATTAAATATGTAATAAGATAATCAACATTTGTACTTGTTTGAGTCCTTATCTATTGATTTTTGAAAAAGTCGACGATTTTCTTCTGCTTCAGAACGGAAGCTTATTTGGGGGCGTACACAAATTACGTAACGCCAAATTGCCCAATCCCCCCCCCCCCCCACCCGCGCTCTATTGCGTTACGTAACGGGTGCTTTGTCGTCAGTAATTGCGATTTTTTTTTCATAGACATAACTAGTTATGAAAGGATCGGGTTTATACTCATTTTGTGAAGTGTATATTCATCTAGTTTTATACCAATTTTTATGAAAAAATCTTTAAAATTAACCGATATAAGACTTGATTTGACCACGAAAAAAAAATTCTCTTCATTGTCCCATCGATATCTTTATGAAAGGTTATTGGTAAATAAAAAGTCAGCAATTTCTCGATATCTATACAAATGTAGCTATCGTTGTGCGTAGCCGTTTTTTTTATTTGGATTTTTCTTACAAAATGCCGACAGTTTGGGCATTTTTGTCTATTTTCGAGGCCCCTTTTTGTATTCAAGCAGTCTTTAAAATGGTAATAATCAACATTTAAAAAATCGGCAACGTTACAACCTTAGTCACTGCGATTGCGAAAATGAAAAAAAAAAATTGAAAATCGGTTGATAAGTTTTTGAGTATTCGCTGGGACAAGGTCGAAAAAAGTCCTTTCGAGAAAATCGCGTTCAAAGTTTTCGTTCCGTTTTTCTTGATATAAAGTTATGTTTTTTTTCTACAATATTGATAGTCAAATTAAGGGGCTATACCAGTGTGATACTTTTAAAAAATCGATTGTTTTTGCCTTTTCCGACAGTTTATACTTTCAAGAGTATCATTATCATTTATATCATTTATATCAATATCATTTTATCTTGCAAAAATCGATAGTTCAATCTTTAAACGCGTTTTTCTCGAAGAGAGATTTTTCAAATTTGCTGACGTTGTAACTCAAAGAGCAATTATCCGATTGACTCGAAATTCGAACTGAGTACTCTTGAATATATTTACTCTACAATGACGTAGGATATTTTTGATTGAATGAAAATTGACGATTTGGCATTGAAAAAAACGACCATTCTATAGGCAAAAAAACACTTTTTTCATAACTACGCCATTTTGTTAGATTTTGATATTTTTCGAAAATCCTACTTCATTGTACAGGAAATACCTACCAGTTTAACGACATTTTTTCCTTTTTCGGTTGCAGCTACTCAATCGGCCGGAATCATGTCAGCAGTGGAGGAACCTTTTTTTGGCGCCTCCGAAGGCAGCGCATAAGTCGCTTGGATCTCAATATTTTTCTACGAAAAAATTATGTAATATAGGTCAAATATAGGCAAATATATTCTTAATTTTCCGAAACATTTAATTGCGTACTTTTTTTCCAAAAAATTCCCGAAAATCATCCAAATTTTCAGCGTTCACACTGGTATAGCCCCTTAAAGTATCGAGTCGCGGGTGATATGACGGTTCTTCATCTTCATTATATTTCACAAAGTAATAAGAGCCTGCACTTCATCTATTGTGAACAATGCCACACCTGTAGGGACTGAGGGCACTAACCGGTCGCGCTACCTGTTCTCACTAAAGTGACTGTAACTCCGTCAAATTTCGGACTTGCGAATAAAAATGTTGCCAACATATTGTTGAATATATGTACTTTCAGGAATTATGAAAAACAAACATTCTTTTTTCAAACTTTGCTTGGGGAAGGTGGGAAAGCTACTGTGCAAGCTCTTACACAGTGTCTTCCCCTCTTAACTGACACTTCGTATGCAAAGCTGTCAACTTTCCGCGGTAAAATTGCGCGCGAGTTTTCAATCCAAAACTTGAACATGCAGAAATTTCGCTATTTCTGGCAGTTTGAAAATCGTTACGCAAACCTTAACCCCCCCTCCCCCACGTACGTAGACCATAACGTCTGGCCGGACCCCCCCCCCCCCAAACTGCGTAACTTAATTTGCCTACGCCCCCTTATTGTTGATATAATTAATATTTTGGACAACCCAAATCACCATTCGGATAATTAACGTTTCGGATAGCTGACGCTCTGCTGTAATAATAATAAATAGAAAAAGAAAAGAAAAAAGAGGGGGAGAGAGAGAGAGAGAGAGAGAGAGAGAGAGAGAGAGATTGATTGATTGATTGATTGATTGATTGATTGATATAATTTATTATGCCCTAGAGAACTATCGGGCAAATTTGACTGAGCAGATTTATAGAAAAATCGTACAGACGAGATACACAAAGGAAGGCTTATATGTTATTACGCGAAACTAAAAATACAGGTAAAGAAAAACTTATACAAAATCAAACAGAAAATCATACAGTGAAAAAAGAACAGAATCTATATAATCAAAATCATAATAACAGTAATTCATTGATTTTCGCTCCTACTACCGCAAAAGATACAAAAGAAATGAGAAGAATCTATATAATGAAAACATAATAATAATTATAACGTTTGTTCACTAATAACTAAAAAGATAAAGAAGAAATGAAACGATATTGCGTAGAAACTAAAACTAGACAAACGCAGTGGCAAAAAATAATAGCTTTTTGGTGCTTTCCATTCAGAGAAGATGAAACGAATATTTTATTTATTTTTTTATTTTTTTTTTTTTTTTTTTTTTTTTTTTTGAGAGAGAGAGAGAGAGAGAGAGAGAGAGAGAGAGAGAGAGAGAGAGAGAGAGAGAGACAGAGATAGAGAGAGACAGAGATAGAAAGAGAAAGAAATTTGTGGTAAATGGGACCAGCACGGAGTAAAAACAATCCCAATAAAATCCTCACCAAAGTACCCTGCCCGACTCACCATACCGAACGACGTATCTGAGAAATAATTGTTTATCATTATAAGCAGCATTTGATAAGCAGGTGGCCAGCAGGAACAGATAAGTGTGATACGCTTATAATGGCGGGCTTGCGAGACAAAATAAATCGGCATCTCCGCGCCAGGAAAGTGTCTCTCCCGCCACGGCGAAAGAAAGACGAGATGGTATATCGGCGAAACCAACAGCGCTCATAAAAAATAAAAACAAATACCGAACTAAAATAGAACACGCGTGTATAATTATTATTAATTATAATTGGATGTTACTCGATAAGCTGGATTCCATGAATAGAATCGACGTGTCTCGCGACGTTGAGAAAATTATGAATTACGTTTTTAGACGATACGAGAAAAATAAATGGTTCGCCGGTGGATGGGAAAAATTAGACGTATCTGAGAAGGTGAGAATATTCGTACGAGAGAGAGCGATATAAATATACACGCCCGGAACAAGAATTACCCGTTTATTATTTATAAATCCGTCTATCTATCGCGATGTGTAATTATGGTCGCGATAAGCGGGAATTTCAGTCCGGGAATAGATTTCTGCAGTAAGCTTTTGTTTTTTTTTTTTCAATTTTTTGTCTTATTTTATTTGTTTATTTTTTAGTTATTTTTCCTCAGCACGGGTTTACGAGCGAAAGAGCATTCACGGAGATATAGGTTCGAGGCTCAAAGACGTCGGAATGAAATAAGGTGAAATAAGAGTAACTGACGAGGAGTAGCATTAGGGGAAAAAAGAGAGAAGAGCTCGATGGCGCCGGCGCCATCGAACACTCACTGCCCGTACGTACTTCGTTTCCCTCGGCCCCATTTTTTTTCGCCTCCCTGCCGAGAAGCGATCTTTCTTGTGCATTCGGAACGCAAGGGCTTTTTATTTTGCGCGCACGAGAAAACGGCAAATTATCGGGTTCGTTTATCCGCGTGGTGAAAACCGAACATTTTCAATTCATTCGTTTTTTATTATATAATATTGAAGGAAAATGATTAATTATATGTTTAGTCGCGGTGTGATGTGCTTAACGATCGATAAAATTATGGGCGATCGTTTTTAAAATAATTATTGAGCTCTCGCGATTGTAAATAGTGGTTGATCGTTTTGAAAAATTGTTATCGAGTTCTCGCGGTTGACAATTTTTTGTTCATTATAAATAGAATGAAAATGTATATTGAACAGATTAAAAATCAATGAGATTAATCAAGTTAAGTTTATTATTTGATTTCATCATTTTAATTCGTTTGATCAATTATATTAATTGGTTCAACCAATTAAATTATGTTAGACAATTAAAGCTGTGAAAGAATGAGATGCAAGGTTCTCAAAATAATTGATTTCAGGAATGATGAATTGTCGTCGATCGTTTTTTTAAATAATTCTTGAAGCCCATTCGTTGGATATTTAATGTCAGATTGTTCAAAATTAACTTTCAGCCCCAGTATTCTGTGCAAACTAATGAGAATTAAGGGGTTACGTAGATTTGAAAATTAAAAAAAATCCTTTTTTTTCTAATTTTATAATCTAATAGTAGTAAAAAATGGTTTTTTTAATTTGAGATAAAGCTATCATGAGTTATCCTGACCACTACAAGGACACTTTTTTCTACGGGTCTCTAGAAACCAGGTCCCACCGGCTGAATTTTCCAAATTTTTGGATGAATTTTTTTTTAATATTCTTGAAATGTTGCTCTTTCGTGTGCTCAACATTTTGAATAAAATAATTCATATATTACATTTTCTTTTAAGGAGGTTGGAGTGATTCAGTTGAGTCAAGTGACGGCTTGTTCATTTTTTTTTCAATGAACCGCAAAAAATTCATTCGAGGTACAAAATTATTCTGTATATGCTAATTTTTTTTTAAATATATATAAAAGGGCAAAATTATGCATTTTGATATTTTTATTACGTAAAGTATAAAAACTTTTGTGTTGCTACCAACTTGAAAAAGTATAACATTATCGATGATTATTATGAAAAAACTACGTCAACGAATGTTTTATACAATTCACAATGAAATTTTGAGTAATTTATAATTATGCCTATTCATATTTACGTCACGAGATTATTGGCCCATCGTTTACGATGGGCAAGATGAGGATTTTTTTTTCAATGTTTACAAAGGTTCATTTTGCGTTAATCCGTTGTTAGAAATGGTTTATCTTGGTGCTAAATAACAAAAAAAAATAACCTTTAGTGTGAAAGTCTTGCCCATCTAACCGCACGTTAAATCACATACATTAAACTATTTTTTTATCTCTGGTGTTTGGTGGTGAAAAAAGTTCAAAAAATTCGTAAAGACTCAGTATAATCTAAACAATAACATGTATTTTTTATTAAATTCAACTTTGGATTGTGGCTAACGCTCCAACCTCCTCAAATAGAGAAAATATGCTTTTTTGGCTTCGAAACCCATGTAACTCCTCAAGCCCATGAAAAAATCGTCACAAAACGGGAATTTTCAATTTCCTCAGGCACCAAACGTGCGAATTCTTCCTCTTTCGCGAATCGCACGCACGTACGCGCGAGTTCTCGGACTGTAATCCGAGCCGTATACGCGATGTGATTCAATTAGCTCGGAATAAGAAATTCCTGAATCATACTTGTCACACAATGCTAAGCGTGTAGGTCGATAATCGATTCACTTAGTTGCCTGCGAGTGGCCTCTTCAAGCACTATCTTGGAGTCGGTCGATTTCATGCCTCCCTCATTCTCGCATAAATTAAATACACATATGTACAATTAAAACTAAAAAGGAGAACGAAAAAAAAAATTGTATAAAAAAAAGGCACGTTTGTTTGTTTTCTACGCCCGCTTTACGGTTTTGCAATCGATCTACCCTTGTTATTTTTATTACATCATAAATCTTATTCCGCATTCCGTGCCCGTTGCATGCATGTTTCATACAATTTCTTGGCTATTCTCATTGATTCTCGCGATCGGTCGCACTCTTCGTGACAGGGTTGATGGGGCCTCGGGAAAGACATAGCATGAGAGGGGGGGGGGGGAGATTGGAATGTTACTCATGGAGGATGCACGTGAACGCCCGAGTCCCTCCTAGATCATCACTCCGTTTCTTCTGGCCTCTATCTCGGAATTCTTCGACTCCGTCGCCCCCCCCCCCTCATTCCTCTCGCCAAGTCCACGTCTCCGGAGCGAAAGACCCACACCGGTCACGTGATCATCGACGTAAGATCATTTTCCACAAAAGGGTGGCGTAAAATATTCGAAAATATCGAGGGGGAAGAGGCGAGGGGGGGGGGGGGCACGATCGGAAATAACGAGCAAACAGAAGTCTCGGGCGCGCGTTAACGAGAAAGACGGGACGCGTCGACGTTCACGGCTTCGTTCGTGACGAGCATTTCCGAACGGTATAAGACCTCGGGAATGGACGCACCCGAGGACATATATCGAATTAAAGGATACGAACGGTGAAACGATCATTTGAACACTTTATTTTCTTCGTTTCGTTCCCTACCGGAAATTCATCGGGCAATATCAATTATTGTGCCGAATTTTCACGATGGCTTTCGTTTTTATTCGAGCGCAATCGAGAAAAGTGGCTCGAAGGGACGACATGTTTTTTTTGTCGACTTTTGGTCCGCTTGAAGGGGTTACCCCCACTTGAGATTTTGAAAAAATCGATTTTTTTTTATTGCATTTTTTTGAAGTATAAGTATTCGGGCCCATACTTCTGTATGGGCCCGGAATAGATGACTCTGTGTAAGTTTACAAAAAAAAATATTTTCTTCGTGTAAACTGAAATTGAAACTTTAAACGCGTTTTTCTCAAAATGGCATTTCTGAAGTCGGTGACCAAGATTACTCGAACACTAATGAACCGATCTTCTTGAAATTTTGCAGGCTTATTTAATACATAAAAATGTAGTCTTTAATCGTTCGATTTTTTTTCGAAAAAAATGGCCGTTTTATAGCCAAAAAACGGCCGTTTTTTTTTTCGTTAAAATCGAACCATTAACTTTGACTGTCCGCCATTTTGTGAAAAATGAATATTTTTTAAAATCCTTCGATTAAAGACTAGTTTATACTTATATTTGACTAAATCCATCCGCATTTTTTTTTCAGATGATCCACTTCGCCGCAATGTTGGTCACCGCAAACCGTGTCTATAAAAACATTATTTCATTGACGGCCATTTGCCACTAAACAATGTAATATTTTTCAATAAAAAAATTACTGAAAGTTCTTCAAGATGTGTTCTTTAAGATGGTATATTGATCGATTAAAAAAGTTTTGTAGTTTTCTTTAAAAAAATTCATGAAAAAGGCCTTTTTAGCGCTACAAGTGGGGGTAACCCGTGCAGGGTCTATCGGATGGAAGTTTTTAGCCGTTTCGAATTTCGTCGAGTTTTTATCGAAAACTCGAAATTACGCCGGCCGAATGCGAAAAAACTGGTTTCTAAAAGGGTCGACGATTTTTAAGAGAAATTTGAGGGCTCAGGGGGAAATTAATGGTGCATTTGTATTTAAGGGGGACAATACTTCGAGAGGAAGTATTAAAAAAATATGAAAAAGAATTTTCTTTTTGTATCTGGGTCGAGAAAAGTGTCTTGAGGCGTTAGGCCACAGTAACGGGTGTGAAATCATGTGCGAATTTAACAATTTTTTTTCGTATGAAAAAGTGATTCACTTATAACATTAATTACGCATGTATTTATTATGAATATCAAGCTGATAGAAAATATATTGTTTTTTTAGATGTACAAAATGGCCGACTACTCGAAACTTCTCGAAACAGCTTTTTTCCAATTGGCGTGACAAATAACTTCAACAATTTTCACTCGATTTACTTCAAATTTAAAAGTTATGTTCCTAATTGCATTTTGCAGAGAAGTACGTACGGAATTTCCGGTTAATCGAAAACTTTTCATTTTATGAGCAGTTTACGAGCAGTTATAACGAAATTTTCACTGAAAATTCATTTCTTAAGTTCAAATACCTACAACTTTTGAATAAAACAATATTTTTTAATTTCCGTACGTACTTCTCTAGGTATTCTAATGTAGATTGACGTGAATTTTTTTTTGTAGGTAAAAAATCGTGGATGCTAAATGTCACGCCGCGGAGCGCCTACAAAAAAGATAACAAAAGAAAATGTTAGTAGTCGCCCATTTTGTACATCGAAAAAAAATAATAATATTTTCTAACAGCTTGACATTCATGCTAAATAGATGTGTAATTAATTTAACGAGTGAATGACATTGTCATACGAAAAAAAAATTGTTAATTTAGCACATGATTTTATACCCGTTACTGTGGCCTAACCCCGTAAAGAAGTAAAAAAGAGTTATAAAGTTCCTGCAAATGACGTTTATTCGTCTCAAAATTCGGTATTTTCGCACGAGATAAAATTATGTTATGCTGATACAAAATCGCTAATATTTCAAGGTTATGGTCTTGCCAGATGTCCAACCTTACGATATGACGTTTTACATCTGACAATTTCAACCATAACCTCCCGGTGGGGCCATCTTTTGTCAAACGGCGGAGACTTATTTATACTCCCAATATATTGTGCTGTAATTGCTAATTGCTTCTAAAAATTTGATCCAATTAAAACCTTTCTCTCTTTAAAAAATATCCCTATATTTATAGTACTTACTTATATCAATTTTTTAAAGATTTTTAAAAAAGTGATCTCGATATAACGAAAACTCGATACAACGAACTTCCCTAGAGATTCGTTATATCGAGGTTCGACTGTATAAGTATGAACGGAGACGTAGCAGATATAAATGTAGTCGTCGCGCGTTAAATTTTTTTCTTTAATTAATATCTCGAAAACTATTGCCGCTCGCCAAAAAACCCTTTAGGGGTCGTTTTAAAATATTAAAAGGAAGGTTCGTGCAAAATTTCAGCTCGATCGGCGGGAGGGGGGGGGGGTTGCGGAACCTTACCCTTAAAAAAAAAAGAAAAATTCAATATCTCGAAAACAATTGCTAGTCCCCAAAAATCCCTCTAGGGGTTGTCTTAAAATATTAAAAATAAGGGTTTTGGAAAATTTCAACTCAAACGGAGGGGGTTCGGAACCTGGTCCCGAACTTCGCCGAGTTTTCGTCGCAAGGTCAAAATTACGCGAGTTAAACGCGAAAAGCGTACCTTTACTCAGTTTTCACGATTTCCTATAGACATTATGGTTTTTCGCAAAACTAATAGTGAATTCGTTTTTCCTGAAATAGAAACACATCGATATAGAATTAGAAAAAAATATATATACAAAAAATTTAAATTATTTGCGCACTTTGGAAAAAAAAGTGTCTTCACTCAATCGCTGCACATTTATTTTCCGTTTCGATCTGAAACTCCGCTCCGCGTGCGTTCCCATCGAACTCGTTCGTTCTAAAAAGTGATTTTCGAAAGAATGTTTTTCGGGAACTCACCGACATCGACGATGTGCTGCAGAGTGGGAAAGCGTCTCTTGACCCTCAGAGAAATTCTTTGTAGGGTAATGACGTACGCTAGCACAGCGTACCTCACGATATTCCGTCGCATCAGGCGACCTCGCTCATCCTGAAACAGAATTTTACCCAATGGAAAATAATTTCGTGAACGCCCACGATCCGACGTGAAGTATTGATACGTTCGTACTGGAACGTACAAAGTCGATCAGGTGGAAAAACGTGAAATAGAAAACGAGAGTAAATGCGCTCGTTGTAATACTAAACGAAAGAGTATCGAACTGTGAAGAGCGAGCTCGTGTGAAAATTTCCCTTTCAACGAGGCGAGAACACACGCGGGGACGTCAAGGCTGAAAATAAATGAGGAAAAAAGACACAAATCTTCGCACGAAGCTCTCGCGCTGTGTATAGCTCGTTATATCGGCGTGAAAATTCGATTTCAAGTAAATCGAAAGAAAATTCGAGACACGTTCGATCCTCGAATACCACAGGAGCCATCGACACTTTCCCTTTCTTCAGATCTTGGCGTTGTTTCAGTTTTTTTTTTCTCGTCACGATGTAATATTCAGCCCCTTCTGTTTCCTGAATGTTTAGAATTCTGGTGATTTTAACACCCCACCCCTGACACAATGATAGGGTAATTCCGGGGCAGTTGGCTATAAGGAAAATATGGCCAAATAAATATTTCATACACTGAGAAAAAAAATCATACATCCAATATCATTGGTGTTGTTGAATGAAATTTCGTTGGTTCAAATGTAAAATTGTTGGTGTAAATAATCGGATTTATTAGTCCAAACAAACCGCTATTGACTTTAATAACATGATACAATTAAAAGTTTTCTTTTCATTCAAAATATATATTGTTAGCCGAGAACAATATATTATTGAAAATATCTAAAAAATTATCGCCAACAAATTATATAATTTTGAATGCATTTTCTGCAACGAACAAAAAAAGTGTTTCAATTCATAACATGAATATCGTTGATTCGAGTACACAAGAAAAATTGAATTTCGCTCGTTTGATTCAGATAAAATTTCTATTGAGTAAATACGTTATTTTATTTTTTTCACCATATTCGATATTGATTTCCAAGTAAATTATTCGTTAAAATATTAATATTTTATTTTTATTGAAAAATATTAAGCAAATGTCTGAATTGGTTCGAAATTTATGCGAAAATAAAATTTGTTTCTTGCGCATTTGGTTGAAAAAATTCAACCAAATCATGGCCGAGCGCCACCGAAATTATAGGTGTGAGGAAACCCGTAGTTCTCGGAGTAACCGCTAGAAGCCGCACGCGCGCTCCTTTCTCGTAAGCGTAGCGCGAACCGAAAATCTACTTAAACGCCGGAGAAACTCTAAAGAGTATCGCTTCTTGGCCTGTGGTTAAGATCAAAGTGTCGTATCTGTTCTTGTCAGTTGAATATCTGATATTCTCTCCATGGATATTTCATTGGATATCTAATATTCTCTCCACTATTATCGTGGATGATCATTATAATGCTCACTTTTCATTTAACATTTAAAACAAATGGAAAAACTTACGTCCCATGGCATATTCGTTTCGATGCAGTAAAGAAATAATTCTATTGATTATATTTTTGTACGAAATAAAAAATGTTGTAGCAACCGCTTAATTATTTCATCCATACATCTACGGATTGTTTATGGAATCATTTCCATAGAGTATAATTTTGTTTGAAGGATAATGTATATATTCAGAGAACAGAAGAGCTTTTTCAAAAAAAAGTAATATGTTATTTAAATCAATCACATTTCCCAATATTTTATAGTATTGTAACAAACTCATTTATCGGTGGCACTCCGCAGCAGCACTTTTATTTGGATCAACCTATATATTTTTTTGATTCAGGTGGTTTTTTTTCTCAGTGTAGAACCGCGCACTAGATTTTACCTGTTACTGCTTAATTCGCTTCGCGTCGTGCGCAGGTGTAAGTGTACGAGCAAAAGTTTGACAAAAAAACTGTCAAGTGAGTAAAATCCTTTTTAATTGTTCTGTCTACTGACAATTTTTCTTCAACGTTTCATGTTTTACATTGTTGTGATGTTATTTTGTAAAAATAATGGTTACTTTTGTATTTCTTGAATAGCTCATGAAAGTGCTTTGTTATGACCTCAAGATATCGCATGTATTGTTTCTACTTGTATACATTTTAGATGTGGCAGTCTCTCCCGGAAGATTGTGAGAGGTGGCCACGTACAGTCGGTGTATGGTGGCTATAGTATAAGTTGTGATGTGTTCAAGTAATTTATTGATTCTACATTTGTTTAAGATGCCTAATAAGTACGAGAGAAAAACAACTGCTCTACGAGGGAACTGGACTCAAGAATCATTAGAAGCAGCTATCAGTGCTGTAAAAAATGATGCATTGTCGGTTTGTGCGGCCGCTAGGACGTACGAAATACCTAGGAAGACCTTAAAGAGACGATATAAGAGCACTGACAAAAAATGTTGCGGAGAAAATTATTATGAAACTCGTCTCATCGCAGACTGGCTTCATTCGATAGTATGCCAACTTTGGGTACACAAAAATTATGCTGATTTCAATGATATCAATATTTTGGAAGTGGCCAAAAGAAAAAAAATTAGTAGAGATAGTTAATCGTGATTTTTAAAAAATAGTAATTTCAAGGTTGATCTAATAGGAGTTTGTTAAAATTTCGTAAATTATCTTGAAGTTAAATGTTCAAAGTTTAAGATAGTTCGGAAAAAAACCGGAAGTCAAACTGACAATTTTATCGATTTTTATTGTTTCTTTCGAATGTTTAAAACACATAGAATTTAATCTCATAAAAAAGTATTTTTGTTTTGGTACCCATTGGAATGAAAATTTGTGATGATTTTCATGAATACTTACAATCGACATTGGTTATTGAGCTCTCGGGTGATCATTAGCGACTTTACTAGTGACTTCATGTTTTAAGCTGTCGGCAACGCTACATAACTTCACATTAGAAGAATTCAAACATCACCTTTCAATGACTCGACAAATGTCCAAACATGGCACAATTACGTGTAAGTGGTCGGTTTTTTTTACAGAAAATTGTTCTGCTTTTGTTCACGCAGATAAATATTAAGAGATGGATTGGGCAGTTTTTAAAGTTTCATCTTCAGGTAAATATACAGAACGAAAACAGAAATAAATTATAGTTTTCTATATAAAAATGTTTACAGCCGTTCTTTATATGTATATCGGTATACGTAATAATCAATTTAAAATAATTAAAATCTACAATCAACACATTTTTATTCATTTTTTATCCTTCGTTTTATTATTACTTTTATTATATTCTTATTGTATTTAGCATGATCTGCAGCGTAGGCATTCGGCGAAATTCATTTCGCATTCTGCGTGAATTGTCGTCTAGGAATTTCCCCTAGCAATCACAGCTGACGCTCGGCTCACTGTTCAGAGAGAGACAGATGCCGCATGGTGAAATTTAATAAATTGTTGTAAAAAAATTACACCGTGCATCAGCTACAATTTTTGCAGGTGAATTCCGTATTAATCGTAGATTCTAACAAGACATTTTGTTTTTTGGGTCAAAGGACTAAATTTTACGTAAAGTTATCATTTCCGGTAAATTTTTCGGAGGCTACGTTTGAGTGCGTGTATTTTAGGTCAACTTTCAACGTTCATATCTCGGAAATGGTATGGTTGAGTGGCTTAAAATTTTTTATTTTAACGTGGTTAGTGACATACCATCTCATTCTCACAAATAAAAGGAAGTTAAACGTTAGTCGATTTTTGAATTGTTTCTTCCAAACCACCTTAATTACAAATTAAGATAAGTTAAGAACCGTCTGTACTTTTATTTTGACGGATCCTTGGAAAAACTGTGGCCAATTATCCCGGACTCACCCTAAATAACCTTTGTTTTGAGTTTAATTTAAATTGAATGTAAAAATGCTTGTGCTTCCGCGACGAGCTTTGCTGTGGATAGTGGTTCCGCAGTGCTCGTCCCTCTCACTCTCCTTTCCCTTTCGCCACAGGAAAGTCCACGAGGAAGGCGCCCGTTCGTTTCGCACGAAGTGCAACGACGACGTACCGACTGCAACGTGTGAAGCGACGAGCTCGCGCAACGTCTCGAATCGCAAAAGCCATGCCAATAACTCACCCGCATTGGCAACCGATCTGAATTCCGCAAAAAGTCAAGCCCTCGCCCGATTCTATTATCTTTCGCCACTGTGCCTTTTTACAGCCCCGGATGCATTTTTCGATATCGTTCTCTTTGATGTTCCATTTTTGATAATTGCCGAAAAAATTGAGATAATTTTTTTTTTCGTATAAAAATATCGATTTGCCTGACCATTTTTCCGCGGACAAAAGATCAGTAATTTCGATCAATCAGCCATAACGATCGATTTCCTCAATTTTTCATCTCTTTCCTTTCATCGCAGCAGAAATGAATGAAAATCAACCATTTTCTCGGGTACGTGAACGTGTGTGTAGCGTACAGTACATCGTTAATTTGTATCCGTATATACGCCTGGAGGCGTTATCGTTACAGAAATATCGCGAAACGAAAGTAAAGCGTACTTAAACCAGAGGGGGGGAGGGAGAGAGAGAGAGAGAGAGAGAGAGAGAGAGAGAGAGAGAGAGAGAGAGAGAGAGAGAGAGAGAGAGAGAGAGAGAGAGAGAGAGAGAGGAGCGCTTTTCAAAACAGGAGAAGCGAAACATCTGACGTGTTCATACCTACGTATCGGTATAACCGTACAACGTTGCGCAACTTTTAACGATCGCGAATCGCTTAGGTGTTCTCCTTGCCAACTCGATCAATATGCGTATTATTACGGGAATACGCGGTAGCTCTTGCTACCGCGTACTTTTCGATTTGTCGATCACGAATTTTCTATGCAAAGAAGCCTCCGACTTGTCGAAAAAACCCCCACAAAACAGGATTTTCTTACCGATCTCCTATGGCAAGGAGCGTCAGCCCGGACCAATATTCGGATGGGTGACCGTATATACGGTTCCCTTTTACCTCTGCCACCCGAAATAACTCGGTACTTTTCGACGTAACAAACAATGGTCCAGACCAAAGTTGTACGGTGTAAAGGGGGCCACCAAATGCAACCAATTATTTCATTTCGGTGGAGGCGCTGACGCACAGCGAAGGTCACCTCTGCCTTTTTAAATGGAATGGTACATTTTTTCAACCATCTCGTGGAGCACCTCAAGCCGCATAAACAACATTAGGGGGTCAAAGTCGTTCAAGGTCATTCAAGGTCAGTGTCAATAATACAAATCTAAAAATCTCGGAGCACTACCAAATATTTGATAGTGATCGGAGATATTTAGATTTGTATGCAATTTTAATGGGTGACCTTGAATGACCTTGAACGACTTTGACTCCCTAATGTTTTTATGCGGCTTGAGGCGCTCCGCATGATGGTTGAAAAAATGTACCATTCGATTAAAAAAAAAGCGGAGGTGACCTTCACTGTGCGTCAGCGCCTCCACCGAAATAAAAAAAAATGGTTGCTTTTGATGGCCCCCTTCGCACTGTAAAACTTTTGTCTGGAACATTTTTTTGCGACGTCGATAATTACCGAGTTATTTCGGGTGGCAGAGATAAGTGGGACACCCTGTATATAGCCTGTGTCGCTAAAGATGTCGGTAAGGGTATCGGTAAGGATATGGGTAAGGATATCGGTAAGGATATCGGTAAGAACATCGGTAAGGACATCGGTAAGGACATCGGTAAGGATATCGGTAAGGGTATCGGTAAGGTTATCGGTAACTGTGACGCCGTAAAAATGAGAGCAGGTAACACTCCTCGAGTGGCATAATATGGACCTGGAAATAGTTTGACAAGTATAGAGTAAAAAATGACACTTCTCAAAGGCACTGCAGAAATGTTTTTAAAAAAGCAATGTGAATACTTCAAATTTCTCGGACCGATTTACTAAAAAATGACGTGAGCATCCTTCATCGACTTTATCGACATGGTCCTCAGAAAAAATCGTCCACCGCATTAGACGGGAAGGGACTCAACGAATTTAACGTTGTCCTTCGTGTCTTTTGACCCACCCATCGCTCTTCGCCGTCAATTGATTATCGAAAACTTTCACTCCGGTCATGATTTGAGTTCCCACGCCACCGGCTAAAAGGGATTTCGCGCATGCAAACCCCTCTTTCGCTTTCTTTTTGGGACTCAGGGCCTGGACCATCGGGGAATGGGAGGGGGAAACCGGGAGTGTAATCTCGTTCGTCGGGTCCCTCCGATCGGTGGGACGAAGGAGCGAAACGAGACAAAGGATATTCGCGGTCGGTTTCTTGCCCGGCGCTCGCTGAGCGCCTTCAGGTTCTACTTCTTTTTATTTCGTATACAGCTACATCCCGCGAGTCTCCGACACGAGAAACAGGACGAGTGACAGAGGCTATCGACCTCGAGGAAATTCTCAACTAGCGAGGTCAAAGATCTCCGGGAGGTTCGGCCGGCAATCATTTACGTCACGAATGCGACCGACAATTTATTTTATTATTTATTTATTATTTTTATTTACCTTTTTATCTTTTTTTATTTTTTTTATTTTATTGATTTAATTTTTAGATCGTTTAATTTTATTATCAACTCTCCCGGCATGGACGATTTGTTGAAAAATTATTGTTCACCCCAAATAGCTTGACATCCTGTCGGGCAATTATTTCCAGTGCGGAAAAAGACCGACACGTGCGTAAATTACGTGTCGAGAGTTATCGCAATTGGCAGACGCTTGAGCGGCCGAGCGATCAGTGGATGAAAGATGATGTCCACGAAAATGTGTGCCAAGGCAATTCCTACGAGTACAATGTATAGCCCCCCCCCCCCTGGGTGCCCCCACTGGCCCCCTTCATTCACGATGCTGACAAAGGGGATCAATGCTCGTTAATTGGAGCCACCGGCGATTCTACAATTACTGGCACTTTTTTCCCGACCACTTTGCGATTTTGATTTGGTTTTTTTTTCGAAAAATCTCCTCGTCGACGCAGCGATTATTAGGGAATACCTAATACCTTCAGAAAATACCTTCAGGCAAGGAAAAAACATCGCTGATTTTCAGTATTTTTTTTAGAAAGGAAAGATTTCGTCACCATTTTTTAGACTCAGGGTATGTTTTATTATTACATTCGGCTGCCACATGGTATTTTTATTTTTTTATTAATTTTTTATTAATTTTTAAAAATGGCGGACATATGGCACGATCTTCTGTATTGCATTTTCAAAACTGGCGTGACGTATAGCCAAAAAACTAATCGACCGATTCTGACGAAATTTGGTATAAATCTTTTTAACTTTATTGTCTAAAACATCACCCTCAATGTTTTTGAAAAAAAAAGAAAAGTTTTTTTTACTGTAAAATGTAGGCGTTTTTTTCGAAAAATTCAATCTTTTTGTTTCAGAGCGTACCATTTAATCGGTTTTCAAAATTTCTCACTTTTTCTTAGTTCATATTCTGCGTATGAGTGACAATGAAATCAAAATTTTCGTTGTTTTTTTTTCAGATTAATCCGGCCGATGCTACGTGTCACGCCGTCTGACAACATCGGCCGTAACCCGATTAGAATACCGTGCCATATCTCCGCGATTCATAAAAAAAAAAAAACTTTAATTGAAAATCCCATGTGACCGCCAATATTCGTAATAAATCATACCCTAAGTCTTAAAAATCGTGAAGAAGTTTTTCCTTAAAAAAAACTGTAAATCAGCAATTTTTTCGTCCTTTAGTAGGAGGAAAGTACTCGCCCTCCTTAAGAGGCTATACAGGTGTGACACTTTCAAAAAATCGATTTGACTTGTTGCCTTTTTCGACAGTTTATACTTTCAAGAATATCATTATCATTTATATCATTTATATCAAGATCATTTTATCTTGCAAAAATCGATAGATAATCTTTAAACGCGTTTTTCTCGAAATGAGATTTTTTAAATTTGCTGACATTGTAACTCAAAGAGAAATTATCCGATTGACTTGAAATTCGAACTCAGTACTCTTGATTATATTTACTCTACAATGACGTAGGATATTTTTGATTGGATGAAAATTGACGATTTGGCATTGAAAAAAACGACCATTTTATAGACAAGAAAACAGACTTTTTTCATAATCACGGAATTTTGTTAGATTTTGATATTTTTCGAAAATCCTACGTCATTGTACAGGAAATACCTTCCAGTTTGACGACATTTTTTCCTTTTTCAGTTTCAGCTACTCAATCGGCTGGAATCATATCAGCAGTGGAGGAACTTTTTTTTGGCGCCTCCGAACGCAGCGCATAAGTCGCTTGGATCTCAATATTTTTTTACGAAAAAATTATGTAATATAGGTCAAATATAGCCAAATATATTCTTAATTTTCCGAAAAATTTTAATTGAGTACTTTTCTTCCAAAAAATTCCCGAAAATCACCCAAATTTTCAGCGTTCACACTGGTATGACCCCTTAAAAACTTGCTCGCCCTCCTGAGTTTCGCAACGCTTCTCGGGAACCGGAAATACGGAGCGATGACACGTGTGAGGCCAAAGGGAAAAAGGGGGTCATAAAAGGCCAAAAACGAAGAAACGACGGAAATTGACAAATTGATAAAGAACGAGGGTAATTGTGAACAATTATGTTTAACGAACACTCACATTTCCAGGTATGGCAGCGCTGATGAAGAGTGCGAGATTGTCGGGCCAAGGCAGTAATTTGTATTGCTCCCACCATCTTTTCACGACGAGGCTCACGTAAAATCCCAGGACGAAGGACATCGGTATCGATTCACTCGAATTACCGAAGTAGTAACGAATCTTTTCGAATATTCTGGAATTAATCGAAAAAACATAATGTCAATGTTGATGTTTTTTTGATTCTTCTTTTTTTTTGAACTGAACAACAAAAGTTGAATAGTCGTTTGAGAAGAAGTGGCTCAAGGCTCGTCGCAAAATGAGCATCGATATAAAAAAAAAGACCAGGCGCAACAAAACGACAATCGCCATAGTTTCGAATGTTCGTGCTCATTTTTTTTAGTACGTAATTTCTAATCGTTCCACTCGTCACATAAAGTTATGCCTCATTGTAGTCCGTCGCTTCCTCTATCTGCCTTTCGTATGTGGATCAAGGTCCCCGGCACGAAAGTTACTCCATTCAGGTAACATCTGTATGGTGAAACTTGTCAGGGGATTCCCCGTTATGGGAGATACGGAAAAAAACGTATTGAGCCTCCAGAAACGAACCTCCATTAAAATTTAATGCCTGTCAATTAAGCGTTCAGTTAGCAATTATTTCATTTATTTTAGAGTTGTTTTTTTTATCTTAGACAGCTATAATTATTTTTTTTCTTAATGCTTTTCTCGTTAAAATTCCTTTAGATATACTTTTCGAAAACAAAAATGGCATGAAAATAATCTTTTGGAAATATAAATTATTGGTGCCCCGAGTGCAATTTAGGTGCTCGAAAAAGTACGAGCTTGCGAAGAAAAATTTTATGAAAGCGACGAAAAAAAAAATTCGCGGTGAATCCGTGAATGAGAATTATCTCATTTAATTTTTGTATTTAATTTTATTTTAATTTAAGTATTTGATTTTTTGCCGAATGTTTCAACGCAGCGTTGAATTCTCCAGGTACGAAGCCGCATGAAAATTCATTCCTAAGATTGGGCGGGTCCTAAACCGGCTCTATGGTCCTAAATTTAGCAGGGAATGAATCCAATGGAAGTCTCACCCTTTAGCGTCTCATCTCTCTCACCCACGCTCTTTCTGAGGGAGAGTGATCCACGAGAGTTTCGAGTTCTCGAATTTCTTTTTTAGTTTCGCGTCTGCCTTCTTGCACCTCTACACCGTGCACCGGAATAATATACCCAACATTTTTTTTCTCCTTCCCTATCTCGAACCAACTGAGAGGCTGTCCTCTTAAATCATTTTTTATATTATTTTTCGTTCGCGAATGTGAGACTTTTCGCAACAGCGTCTTCGGATCTTCTCGGAATTCGTTTTCGAAGAATTAGAATAAGCTGAAAAGAATATGCAAAAATATTCATAAAACTTTTCAATTTTGATAAAAGTTGATATATATATATATATATATATATATATATATATATATATATATATATACATACATATATATATATATATATATATATATATATATATATATATATATATATATATATATATATATATACATACATATATATATATATATATATATATATATATATATATATATATATATATATACATATATATACATAATATCAATTAAGAAATACTTGAATAATAGTAGTAACGAAATATTTATATATATTTAAATAAATAAAAATTATTTTGCCGAGCAAATAGTTCATCCACTGACATTCCCTATTCCTAAATGAACAAACAAATTAACGAACAAATTGACACATTTTGTTTTTATTCTTCGAGAAACGATCGTTAAATATAAATAATTTTTTGTTATTTAATTAAATATAAAATTGAGTTAAGGGGTGAGATGCAGTCAGAATGTTCAAAAAACCGATTTTTAAAAACATTTTCTTGAAGTATGACGTTTCGAAAATATTCCCTGAAAATTTCAAGTCAATCCGATGAATAGTTTCCGGGAAATCCCACAATTAGTGAAGGGGTACACAGAAAGAATCGATTCTCAACGTATTGACGTGGCTGACAAACGCGCAAACGATAATACCCGGGAAGGCAGAATGCTTCGAAGACAACAAGAAATTGATATTTTGGAAGCTTCCACTTCGGCAGAAGCCCTATTGTATGGGCCAGGAATTGATGATTCGATGTCAGTAATTTTTTAATTAGTATTTCTATACATAAATCAAGTGTAAAATTGGAAAACTCTTTCAGAAATTTTCAAAAATTTATTACTCAAAAACTATGAACTTCAGCAAAATTTTATAAAGAATACTTTCGTTTTAAAATTGCCCAAAATATTTAAAAAATCATAATTCATCCCGAAAAACTTTAATTTTTTGAAAAATTGTTGTAACAATTGGCTATAAACAATTGAATGCTCGACTTTTCGGCAAAAAATTGTGATATTCCGATTCAGCGGATCAAAATACATAAAAAAGTTTAGCTTCATCCATCGAGCTCAAAATTTTACAAACATATAATACCGTATCCACATCGAAAAACTTTAAACGCGTTTTTCTCGAAACTATGATTTTCAAGTCGGTGACCACTATAACTCACAAACCACTCGCTGGATTTTGATGAAATTTGGTGTGCTTATTGATAGCATTAAAAACTAGTCCTTAATCGAAGGATTTTTATTTTTGTTGAATATTTCTATTTTTTTCAACAATAAACGAGCGATTTTTTGGTCGGAAATCGAAAGTTATTTGTCGGAAGCCGCCATTTTGTTAATTAAAAAAAAAGCTTCGATTAAGGACTAGATTTATTATTAAACTGATGATTTTTTTTTGGTTTTTTGATTTCAGATGATCCAGTAAAATGTTTTGATGGGCTCCGCAAAGCACTACATGTCGATGGGGGTCCGACAAAGATGACAATGTTGTTATAAATAATCAATGTTTTTCTTTGAAAATTTATACAAGTCAAGTTGAAATATAACATAAAAAGTCTGTGTAACCACTTTTGTAAAACAAACTTAATTACTATAGAAAAAATTATTGAATATGCTCGTTTTTTCGCGCCTACCTCACCCCTTAAATGCAAAAAATATTTATATATGTTGAAAGAAGTAAAAATGATTTTTCTGAGCAAATAGTTCGTCCAGCGAAATTGTTCATTCCTAAATGAACAAAAAAATTGACACATTTATTTTCCGTTGTTAAAACGCATTATATTTCGATAATTTCCTGTAATTAGCATAAAAATTAGCAGGAAATTTTATAACCGTACGACGTCCAAGTGTTGGGAGGTGCCTAATTATTTTTGTTTTACTTTTACAATCGCACCTTGACAAGAGAGTATCAAAAGCGCGGCCAGCCTCGAAGTGTGTCGCTCACGTTCGACCAAGGTTGCACTCGTACGTGTCGATTTATGTGCAGATTTAAGAAGTAATTGCGAGAAGTAATCTCATTTCTCTCGATAGCACCATTCCGGGTGCGATTGCCCTGGCCAATAAACTTTTCGACTGTATCGATAAGGCTTGCTCGCATTGCGCTTGCAGCAAAGTCAAGGTTATTCGACTTGTGTATCCGTGGAAGGCAAAAAGTGCACATGGGTTTGATAATTTTCCAATTTTACTTCTTCCTCGGATTTCCCTAGTTAATCGGGTTGTTTTTTGTGGAAGTTATTAAGCGCGGCAAAACTCACCTTTGCTGCTCGTCGTTGAGAACATATCGATAAGTTATATTGATGACGTAGTAGAAAAAGAGATAAGCCAGTAGTTCTCGCCAGATTAGTTTGTAAACCGAGCCGCGCCATCTGTAAATGTAAAAACGCAATTAATTTAATGACGTAGAATTTTTTTTCAACACTCCCTCCTCTCGGTTTTTGTAATCCAATTTAGGTTTTTAATCTGCATTGTTTACTTCATTTACGTTTTTAATTCTATTTTTATGTTCTTTATATACGAGGGTGGGGTGAAAAGTTTCCGGCCTGACCAAGAAAAACGATATTTAAAAAAAAAAATTTTCTTTATTTTTCAACATAATCTCCATCAACACTGATACATTTCTCATAACTCTCGCATCCCAAAAAACAGTAGCCATAACCTTGTTTGCCGATAAAATTGTTTTTGCCTTCTTTGGGGTTGTTTCCCCTTTTCCAACCCACTGTTTTGACTGTTCTTTACTTTCAGGAGTGTAGTGGTGGACTCGTGTCTCATCAACAGTTATGAATCGACGCAAAAATTCGTTTGGATTACGTCTATACAGCGCCAAATTGTCGGTAGCGTCGAGCGTTAGCAAATGCTCGATTGGTCGAGCGTTAGCAAACGCGGCACCCACCTTGCACACAGCTTTTCCATGTTCAAATGGTTGTGCAAAATATTTCGCACACGTTCAGCTGACGTCCTACAGGTCTAAGCTATCCCATGCACTTTCAACCTGCGGTCTTCCAACACTATTTTATGGATTTTTTCAATCATCTCTGAAGTTGTGACTTCAACGGGCCGTCCTGAGCGAAGCTCGTCAGAGGTGCTCACACGACCAATTTTAAATTCAGAAACCCACTGATTAATAGTTGAATATGATGGGGAGGAGTCTCCTAGTGCTGAATCCATCTCTTCTTTTATTTGTTTTGGTGTAAAACCTTTCAAATGGAAGTATTTGATGACAGCACGTTTTTCCAATTTTTGCATTTTTACGAAAACAACAGAAGCGTCTCGCGCAATGTGCTCTCAAACGCAAACTAACGTAGCGATTGGGCTGAAACTGTACATACAAGCTCGGTACGAATGGTACTGTAGGACGCCGCTCCAAAACTAGACCTAGTGGCACCATCTCTTGGTCAGGCCGGAAACTTTTCACCCCACCCTCGTACAGTAGGGTGGCACAAATTTGAGCTCTATTTTTTTTCCTTTTTCTCGCCATCCATTTTTTTATAGCAAACAAAAATTGTCGCTGAAGCTGCGAGCGGACAAAAAATATTTCGCGGTCACTGAAGCCTCCGAAAATTCAGATTTTCATTAAAAAATCGATTTTTTTTCACCCACTTTTCACCCAAGAATTTTACGTATTATAGTTTTTTAATTAACCTCGCGAAAGCTCTAGCCAATGAATATTTAGTGGTCGCTCAAGGTTTTCGAAATTTACACTTTCCGTCAAAAAATAAATATCCCGTGCACTATAATTATTTGTAGCATAAAAACAAAATGAACAGCGAAGTGTTACATTTTCTGAATAATTTATTATAATAATTTTTAACAAACACCAATTGGACGATATGTGTTGCTATGTATTATTATGTATTATCGTATTATGGCGTCGCTCGTCACAGAGTACAGCTGAGATTGATCCGCAGTTTGACTAACGAGATAAACTGTGCGACGCATTACGATGCGCGGAAAACAGCTGCTATTTCAGTTTTACGAATAAAACGACCTATAATTTTGTTTACGGACAAGAGCTTCAAACAATTATTTTTTGAGAACAAAGATTATAATTATTGGATTAGAAGTTTGAGGTAAATTAAAAAAATCTGTTTCTAATGGAAAAAGGCTTAATTGTTTGAAGTTTTTTACAATTTATCAAATTTATGAGTAAGAAGAGTAAAGAAAATCGGCAAAAATTGGAAATTTCGAAGCTCTTGAGCGACCATGAAATATTCATTGGCCGGCTAGATCTTTCCTGAGGTTAATTTAACAATTATAAAGCGTAAAATTCATGGGTGAGAAGTGAACGAAAAAAATTGATTTTTTAATGAAAATTCGGATCTTTGGGAGGCTTGTGCGACCTCTAAATATTTTTTGACCGCTCGCAACTTGCGCGACAATTTTTTTTCTTCAAAGAAGATAATTGGATGGTGAGAGAAAGGAAAAAATAGAGCTCAAATTTGTGTCACCTTAATATACAGTCACATTTTTATTTGTTTTCGTATCGAGGCTTTTTTCATTTCCGTGTATCTCTCTCTCTCTCTCTCTCTCTCTCTCTCTCTCTCTCTCTCTCTCTCTCTCTCTCTCTCTCTCTCTCTCTCTCTCTCTCTCTCTCTCTCTCTCTCTCTCTCTCTCTCTCTCTCTCTCTCTCTCTCTCTCTCTCTCTCTCTCTCTCTCTCTCTCTCTCTCTCTCTCTTTCTATCTGTTTTTTGCACTTGCTGATATTACATGATTATTCGTTTGGGTGTAATTAATTCTATTTTATTTTATCTGGTTAATTTCTGGGTAAAGCGAAATGAAATAAATTATTTTAGTGAATAATTAATTTGATTTTTGCTTTGTTGATATAGAGTCAATTGTATTTGTTATTGTATTGAGCGTTTTGCATTTCCAAGTATCTCCTTCTCTCTATCACGATTTCTGAATTTGCTAATATTTCACGATTCTTTGTTCAAGCATAATTAATTTTATTTTTATGTTGGTCATATAGAGTCACTTTTTTGTTTTTGTATTCAGCATTTTTTTATTCCCTTGTATCTCTTTCTCTCTCCCTGTTTCTCGATTTGCTAATAATTAGCTATTACTTGTGCCCCTTCGACTAATCGGATAATCAGCTATTGTAATGTTTTTAAAATAAAAAATTTCATCAAAACCAATTTAGATAAGATAATATTTTATTTTTTATATATTAATTGATTATATAAATATCGTATATTATTTAACATTATATATGATATTAATTTCTAAAATATTTAGAAAACGTACAAGAGGACTTAGGCTCCGGTTACGTTTGGTCAAAAAAAATCGAATACCAGCCAAAGAGCCAATTGCGAAAATGCACCAACGGTAAAGTTCAACGTAAGGCAAATAAAATGCAAATTCGAACATGCAAATATTTCTCCCAGCTCATCTGTGTGAAACATCGGGTCACAGTGCCCGGACAATCGAGAATATCGATGCTGCACTTTCGCACGAGCTCGTGGGGAAACGGTTTGCCGGATGTCCGGCGCGCCCCGTCGACAAAGATCATTATATTCACCGATAAAATATTCCGGTGTATTTCTGCGTTGAAAAAATCGTTGGGTATATATTATATAGTATTTAATTATGAACAATATTTTTAATCACTCCAGACTCGGAATCGACTAAAGCTAAAGCGATCAGTATATTTGAGGTATTTCGTGGGAGCATGAGGAGCGCCCTTTCGAATCATAGGTCAATTCCAGTGGCGCTTTACAAAAAAAACTCACAATCAATTGTTATATCCAATGATAAACTGGAATAAAAAAATTCGCGCAAATTTATTAGATTTAAACATTTTTACATTTTCTCTGAAAAGTCGCGGCTACGAAAATTCTTCTGCTAGACACATTTTTTCAAGTTTTATCGTTAATTTTTGTTTAAACATTTGGTGACCCCCGTTTTTATTGCCGTTACGGAAGATTTGTTACACGCGTGAGCAGTTTAGTCTATAAATTATTGTGTATAAATTATTTTTATACATGATATTTTTATACACAATCATAATATAATTATAAAAAAAAATTATAGTGTATAAATTATTAGATAGAAATGTAGCCAGCATATGATCCATAAAGCACCATATAATTGAGACGATGGACAAAGTCCGACCCCCCCTCCGATCGAGCTCAAATTTTGCACAAACCTTTCTTCTAATATTTCAAGCCAACTCCTAAAGGGATTTTAGGCGACTCGAAATAGTTTTCGAGATATTGAAGTTTGGAGTTGTTTTTTCAACGCGCGCTGACTATAGCTATATTTGCTACGTCTCCGTTCATGCCTACGAATGAGATATTCCACGCCATTTCAGCAGGCCCGTGACCCGGACCATTTTTTATTTTCCGGACTTTTTTTTTTTGTAAAATTCTACCCTATGAAAGGAATATACACACCAATTTTTAGATTTTCACTCTTTTCTTTCAAAAAGTTTTCGATTAATCAGAAATTCCGTACGTACTTCTCTGCGAAATGCAATTAGGAAGATAACTTTTTAATTTGAAGAAAATCGAGTGAAAATTGTTGAAGTTATTTGTCACGCCAATTGGAAAAAAGCTGTTTCGAGAAGTTTCGAGTAGTCGGCCATTTTGTACATCGAAAAAAAAAATTCTACCAGCTTGATATTCATACTAAATGGATGTGTAATTAATTTTTGAGTGAATCACTTTTTCATACGAAAAAAATTGTTAAATTCGTTCATGATTTTATACCCGGTACTGTGGCCTAACCCCTTAATTGTTGAAGATTCGGGTAAGTAAAAGGAATACCTTTAAAACATATATATATATATATATATATATATATATATATATATATATATATATATATACAGGGTGTCCCAGAACTCAACGTCAAGCCGAAACGGGGTGACAGGATTGATTGTAACCATCATGAGAAAAATCAGAAAAAAAATCTATTTTGAAAATTTTAAATTCATAGTTTAACACAAAACAGTCTTAATTCTAGGAAACTTGGGGCAATTGTGTCATTATTTTTTACTGTGATTCTAGAAATGTTATTTAGGGTTACGGTTCCAAAGTTTAAATGAACAAAAATAATAAAAATTAACCACAATAACCGAAAAATGGTTACAGTTTGACCAAATTTCTAAGTTTTTCTTAAATGCCCAGATTTTTTTTTCTGATTTTTCTCATGATGGTTACAATCCATTCTGTCACCCCGTTTCGGCTTGACGTTGACTTCTGGGACACCCTGTATATATATATATATATATATATATATATATATATATATAGAATATCGATGACGAATATTGCGAATAATTGCGCGATCGCGAAAAGTGTTCAGAGTCGATAGATAAAGGAGACAACATACGAGGTGTACAATAAAAGTCGTGGTGAACCGTGAAAAGTGAGCAATGCAAGAACCGTTAGCCAAGGTCTTTCATTAATCCTAACCGGATCGATATTTTTTTCATAACGGAAACTTCTGCGTACGCGTGTTACGTACCAACACCTACGTACGCACAGAATCATTGGATTTCGTAACCAGTCCTGCAGTTCCATGGGTTCAAGGCGAACAATCCCGTTCTTGAGTTAAAATAATGTCATAATTTTCCCCTCGGATCTTCATCCGCCTGTCACCTGGCGCCCAAACGAACATATTCCAGTCATTTTCATTTTATACCAACGACCTGTGTGCAATCATTTTTCCCCCAAAATGCCTCCATTCGAAAAATTCGGGCCAAGTCATGAACAATTATAGTTTGCTCGATTCGAAATCTCACGTGCGCGAAAATAAAAGCCCGCTTCGAAATCGCGGAGAAAGTGCAGACGGGACGAGATTCTCGGTCTCTCCATCGCGCGCATTGAAGCGGTTTCGAAATTTCGTACGAAATTCCAAATTCTCAATAATCAACGAAATCGAAAAGTGCCCGCGAGCCAGCGGCTCCCTCGAGAGCCCATTTCGCCGAACCACTTGCGAAGGTGAGACGAGTCCTTGAAACTATCCCAACAAAACTTTGTTTGCCTTCCAGGTATTTCAATAGTGCTTGAGGATGTGTTTTTTTTTTTCCTCGGAACATTCAATTTGCTCAAATTATACGAATGATTTATCGCGGGAAAAAAAACTATTAGCGCGGTTCCGAAATTACTGTTGTATTAATAACAAAAATAATATATAATATTATAATATTGTAATTAATAATACAATATTATTAATAACAATTATTAAAATGATATCATTTATTTACAAGACATTATACAAAGATTGTGATCGGGTGAAAAACTATTAGCGCGATGCCGAAGTTACTATTATATTAATAACAACAATAAAATGTAATAATATTATGTTGTTAATAATATAATATTATTAACTAATAATAAAAATAATACCATTTATTTACAAGTCGCGGCAGACATCGCATATAGAGTAGACACTATATATAGATTATGGCTATTATTATTAAAACAAACCCAAACAATGATAATAATAATGTAATTCATATTTACAAGCCTAGGCAGATATTATTATTTTTTCTAAGTTGATGATTACGGAAATTAAAATTACTGTTATATTAAGAACAACAATTATGTATGATATCATAATATTGTAATTAATAATATTTTATTATTTACAAGACATTGCATATAGATTATGATCGTGTAAAAAACTATTAGGGCGATGCCGAAATTTCTATTATATTAATAACAACAATAATGTATAATATTATTATATTGATCTTAATAATATAATATTATAAACTAATTAGAAAAATAATATGATTTATTCACAAGTTGCGGCAGACATTACATATAGATTAGACATTATATAAATTATTGGTATTGTTATTAAGAGGTTACCCCCACTTGCGATTTTGAAAAAATCGATTTTTTTTATTGCATTTTTTTGAAGTGCAATTTGAAGTGCAGTTTTTTTATGCCCGGAATAGATGACTATGTAAGTTTACAAAAAAAAAAATATTTTCTTCGTGTAAACTGAAATTGAAACTTTAAACGCGTTTTTCTCAAAATGGCATTTCTGAAGTCGGTGACCAAGATTACTCGAACACTAATGAACCGATCTTCTTGAAATTTTGCAGGCTTATTTAATACATAAAAATGTAGTCTCTAATCGTTCGATTTTTTTTCGAAAAAAAATGGCCGTTTTATAGCCAAAAAACGGCCGTTTTTTTCGTTAAAATCGAACCATTAACTTTGACTGCCCGCCATTTTGTGAAAAATGAATATTTTTTAAAATCCTTCGATTAAAGACTAGTTTATACTTATATTTGACTAAATCCATCCGCATTTTTTTTTCAGATGATCCACTTCGCCGCAATGTTGGTCACCGCAAACCGTGTATATAAAAACATTATTTCATTGACGGCCATTTGCCACTAAACAATGTAATGTTTTTCAATAAAAAAATTACTGAAAGTTCTTCAACATGTGTTCTTTAAGATGTTTTATTGATCGATTAAAATTTTTTTGTAGTTTACTTTAAAAAAATTCATGAAAAAGGCCTTTTTTTGCGCTACAAGTGGGGGTAACGCCTTAAAACAAACCCAAATAATAATAGTAATAATAATATATTTCACATTTACAAGGCTAGGCAGCTACTATTATTGTTTTTTTAAGATGACGATTACGTCAGATGTGTGATTACAACTTTTTATTGTTAATAATAATAAGAATAATATTCATATTCACTATTGCAGAGTCAGGGTAGACATTATTATCATTATTAATTTCATAGATTATTGTTACTAGGATATGCCTGATTATTATAATCATTGTTATTGTAATTATGATAACAGCCATTACTTCGCGGGTCCAATACATTTCTCCCTTTCCCATCACGACTATTCGTTTTTTTTTTCAAATGAAATAAAAAAATTTTCCCGAAAATCCCATAGGCACGATCAACGAAAGAAAATCGTGGCCTTTTAATAATTTTAAATATCGCTTAATGACAACGAAAATATTTGAAAGCCCGAACCGGCGTGATATTTATCCGTAAGTATGTCAGTAGGTCACGTTATAGGAGTAATTTTTACGTAGTTATGCTATAAGGTATTTTTTATTATTCTTTTGGTGCTTGGAAAAAAAACGATAGTGTACATTTACTTTCGCGTATCCGTTTTCATTATCCCGCAGTACAAACGCCAGTGCTCCGAGAATTTCACAAACGAAGGCTCGAGTAATTATAAAAATGATCGATTCCTCTCGCGACAGTTGGCGGACTCGTGCCTATGTAGGCGCGATGGAAAAGTGGTTTCTGTGACGCGTAGAACTTTGTACACGCGGTAGCGATATGTCAGTGACGGCGAGTGAGGGGGGGGGGGAGAATGAAGTCGGGGGGGGGGGGGGGGGAGAAAGAGACCGGGCGATGAAGAGGGAGTGAAGGAGAGAATAAAAATGGAGGATTGACATGGGTTGTGCGACCTTCGTGTGCTTTCAAAAGTTTAGCGATCGGAACATGCTTCGATCGCGTGAGACTGTCGGGAATAGCCCGCGGAGATCGATTGGAAAAAGCCTTGCGTAGCTATGCAGGCATGAGGGACGTCTATAGCTATAGATATGCGTCTAGATGCATACGCATATCGCTTTCCTCCTCTCTCTCTCTCTCTCTCTCTCTCTCTCTCTCTCTCTCTCTTGGTCTCTCCACCCTCTCTCTCTTTCTTTCGCGATCTATGTCTATGAATTCCTTCACATTTCACGGTCATTTGCACGCCTTTGACTAATCGGAAGTTATACTATCGCAAAGTTTTCTTATCAGAATAAATCAAACGATCGCTCGTTTCATCCAAGAGGAATTTCCATGGAACATCTGACAGAACTAGGAAGAAGCAGTTGGCTACTTTCTGGAATAAATCTAGAATATCGAGGATGAATCTAGAATATCTAGAACTGAATTCAAATTGTCTGGAATTAAGGCGTTACCCCCACTTGTAGCGCAAAAATGGCCTTTTTCATGATTTTTTTTAAAGAAAACTACAAAACTTTTTTAATCGATCAATATACCATCTTAAAGAACACATCTTGAAGAACTTTCAGTAATTTTTTTATTGAAAAATATTACATTGTTTAGTGGCAAATGGCCGTCAATGAAATAATGTTTTTATATACACGGTTTGCGGTGACCAACATTGCGGCGAAGTGGATCATCTGAAAAAAAAATGCGGATGGATTTAGTCAAATATAAGTATAAACTAGTCTTTAATCGAAGGATTTTAAAAAATATTAATTTTTCACAAAATAGCGGACAGACAAAGTTAATGGTTCGATTTTAACGAAAAAAACGGCCGTTTTTGGCTATAAAACGGCCATTTTTTTTTCGAAAAAAAAATCGAACGATCAAAGACTACATTTTTATGGATTAAATAAGCCTGCAAAATTTTAAGAAGATCGGTTCATTAGTGTTCGAGTAATCTTGGTCACCGACTTCAGAAATGCCATTTTGAGAAAAACGCGTTTAAAGTTTCAGTTTTAGTTTACACGAAGAAAATATTTTTTTTTTTGTAAACTTACATAGAGTCATCTATTCCGGGCATAAAAAAAACTGCACTTCAAATTGTACTTCAAAAAAATGCAATAAAAAAAAATCGATTTTATCAAAATCGCAAGTGGGGGTAACCCCTTAAACACACAATGAATAAAAGGTGAAACACGTTTGGTAATATAAATCATGAAAAATAGGAAATTATTAATAGGGGAAATCGTGGATATCTAAGAAAACGTGTACGAATACGTGTAACACCGACAATATCTAGAATATACGGATAATATAGAATCGAATACGTGTAACACCGACAATATCTAGAATATACGGATAATATAGAATACCCAGAATATTTAAAATATCTAGAATGTTTAGAAGATCTAGAATATTTAGAGTATCTAAAATGTCTCGAATATTCAGAATATCTAAAATGTCTACAATATTTGGAATGTCTAAAATGTCTAGAATATTTAGAATATCTGGAATATTCTCGACTTCCAGAATATATTGCTGCTTCAGTCTTCGAGATTTTTTTCGAAATACCTTCGTCAACGAAATTTGTTGCTTTTTGTTGAATTTTTTGCAACCACGTGCAAGAACTGTTGCGCCAACAGCGAAAAATATTGACCACGAAAATGTATTTTTACAAAAGGCGACGTTGTATTGAAGAATAATTGCTCAAGATAACCTAACGCAAATGCCCCTCGTTTGATGCCTGCGGTACATTATGCAAAACGTAAAATCTGTCGTCGTGTACGCACGGTAGACGCGGCGATGACCGTAAAAACAAAGAATCGCGACAGCATCTTTCTACAGCTTCGTCACTCACTCGCCCCTTCTCTCTCGCTGACGTACTTTGGCACAAGCTTGCGTATGATGTACGCAACGTGCATCGGACACCGACATGACGAATCAGCGAAATTGACGAGCGCCATGCGAAATGGTTTCTCTCGGTTGTTTCAAGCTCAGTTGCACTCGGTAACTCGAACCATTTTTATCATTCTAGACGTCTGAGTAGGCGTTATATTTTAATTTGTTTAAACAATAATGGAAATTGATCGAAAATGCTTTTTGCGGAAAAAATTGAATTTGTGTAACATTTTCTCAGGCCCTTGTGCAAACACAATACAGTGCTTGATTGGGAAACGAGTAGCTGTCCAAAACCATAAGGGAATACGAAGGAACATTTAAAATAAGAAACAAAAATAAAATACATATTTTCATGATGTTTGGAATTATTTTTGAGAGTGGACTTTTAATATTTTACTTTTGTTTCCTATAAATTAATATTTGCTTTGGTCATTTATTGACATTTAAAAATCTTCTCAGGGTAAAATCCTGATGATGTTCTTAAGTTTTTTTTCGTCGAAATTTACATATGAACGTATTACATTTTTTTTAATGTATATATATATGCATATACATATTGCAATCGAAATTATCCAAGAAATTATCCAAGAAATGGTCGAAAAAAAAATCTTCGGTCGACAGGCGAAGCGGTACGAGAAAGAAAAGAGAAAAGATAGGTAAGTGACGAGTTGCTCGGAGTCCCGAGTGCTCGATGGTGGATTATTCATTTTATTTCGGTGAAGTTCCGAAAGGGATATACCTCCGATTCATTTGGAATTTCGTGTACCCATGTATTTTGACTCGCACATTACGAATACGATAGTGAACATGCCCGCAAATTTAATTTCGAAGGTCAAAACTCATAACTACTGATTTTTTAAAAGTGTTTCTACTTTATTTTAATAAATATTGATCTTAGAGAAAAATATTTCCCACAAAAGTTGTAGCCTATAAAGGGATGCATCTTTTATGTTGTATACACTTTTGGTCTAAAACCATTCTATTTCGAGAAAAATGCGGTAATGCTCCAATAAGTACATTTCCCTAAACTCCATTCGTTTCGATATTATCTACTTACGCACATTACCGCGGGAAGGTTGGAGTTTGTTTGGGTTTGTTTGTTGTGTTTTGTGTTGTTTGTTGTTTGCGTTTGTTTATTGTGTTGTATGTTGTTTGTGGTTTAGGTATGCGTATAGTGTTAAAGATCAAACTACAACCTTCCCGCGGTAAAGTGCGTAAGTAGATTGTATCGGAAGTAATTGAGTTTAGGAAAATGTACTTTTTGGAGCATTATCCCATTTTTCTCGAAACAGATTGATTTTAGACAAATCTTGTATAGAGCATAAAAGATCAATCTTTTTATAGGCTACAACTTTTGTGAGAAATATTTTTCTCTAAGACCAACATTTATTACAATAAAATAGAAAAACTTTTAAAAAATCACTTTTCGTGAATTTTGACTTTGAAAATAAAATTTGCGGGTATCTTCGTTATCATATTCGTCATCATCAAGCAAAAATACACAGGTACACAAAATTCCAAATTAGTCGGAGGTATGTCCTTTTCGGAACTTGATCCGTTTATTTTTTCAATTAACTTCATCAAAGAGTTCAACGGCTCGACCAGTCAAAGTAATGCACGGATCAATCGTCTATAATTGTCGGCCGAGTTTCACACGTGTGTGCGTTGGTACGTCAAAATTCCAGCACCTTCTCATTTCTGTACCATCGATCATCATTTATCAAAGACATATGTTATTTTAAATCGTCGGTGGTTTCGGTATGTATCGATCATTTCTTTGGAATTCTGCGAGCCCCGCGTAATGGTAGACGAGTCGTCTGGAGAAAATAAAGAAGATCGGTATAAGAAGAGAGGAAAAAATTGAGCTAACGGATCAAAAATCCGTTAAGGGAGATCGACCCGTGGATCTCTCATCCAGCAATGCCACATACAAGCGCACACACAGGTGTACAGAGGTCGACGTACTTGTCGATTTTGTTCCTACCCGTTGGCAGCTGCGCGCATCTGCGCCAAGACTCGAACCGATTTCTTCGAGCTTTGTCCTCCTTCGGTTGCCATTTTTATTGACCAGAAACGTGGACGGCTTGACGAGAAACTTTTTCAATTAGCGATATAATGATTGTGCAATTAAACGACACTGGTCGGGGTTCGGCTCCGGCGGTACGTTGAGTTAATGCCGGAGCCTGAATTAGAAGGTCCGAAAAATCGTTTTTTTATTGCTTTAATCGATTGATAAATTATCCGAGAATATATTTACAAAGTTACAGAGGCCAATTGTAAATATTTTCGAAGGTACAAGGCCAAAAGCAGAGAAGCGATTGATATTTGATATTGAAATTCCCTTCTATTGAAAACTTTGAAGAGCGTTTTCTTCAGTTTTTATTTTCAAAATTTTACCAAATTGGTGGGCGTGATAGCAAAAAAACTGAACGACCTATTGAATCAAACCAAAGTTTATTTTCTTCAGTGTGAAAATGTCTTCTAAGTGAATAAAAAAAGTATTTTTAAATCATCTTTATTGCACGTTAAAATGTTTTTTTTGAACACAATTTTTTTTTTTCAAACCTGAGAAAAGTCATAATACCACGATTTTTAAAGCTTTTTCTTGGTTCACCGAGAAGAAAAATATATGACAATTGAACATTTTATCGGTTTTTTTATTTCAGTCAAGAATTACGAGCTGCATCTTTCCCGCCGATTGGGGACTGGAGTGGCAAGACGTACATGGAATAGGCTGATCAATCTGCAGTCATTTATTGCTTTATGTTACATTTTTTTTACAAATTTCATATATATATGGAAAAATGCCTCAATGTTTACTGGGCTAATTTTTTTCCTTTTAAACAAATTCTCGAAAAAAAAGCTTTTTTGGACCTTCCAATTCAGGCTCCCGCCTTAAGGGGCTATACGAATGTGAAAAGCTTCAGCCCCTCAGCAACCATTATTCGAGGAAGAGGAGGGTCCATTGTATGGGCCAGGTATAGCTGATTAGCAGTTTATATGGTAAATATCATTTTATCTTGCAAAAATCGATAGTTAAATCTTTAAACGCGTTTTTCTCGAAATGAGTTTTTTCAAATTTGCTGACATTGTAACTCAAAGAGCAATTATCCGATTGGCTTAAAATTTGGACTGAGTACTCTTGAATATATTTACTCTACAATGACGTAGGATATTTTTGATTGGATGAAAATTGACGATTTGGCATTGAAAAAAACGACCATTTTATAGACAAGAAAACAGACATTTTTTTCATAACTACGCCATTTTGTTAGATTTTGATATTTTTCGAAAATCCTACGTCATTGTACAGGAAATACCTTCCAGTTTAACGACATTTTTTCCTTTTTCGGTTTCAGCCACTCAATCGGCCGGAATCATGTCAGCAGTGGAGGAACTTTTTTTGGCGCCTCCAAAGGCAGCACATAAGTCGCTTGGATCTCAATATTTTTCTATGAAAAAATTATGTAATATAGGTCAAATATAGCCAAATATATTCTTAATTTTCCGAAACATTTAATTGAGTACTTTTCTTCCAAAAAATTCCCGAAAATCACCCAAATTTTCAGCGTTCACACTGGTATAGTCCCTTAAGCAGCACTGTGCGTGGCCGATACTCGGAGCGGTGACCGCTTAGAAAATCTGCCGGGCTATACGTCGGAACTCAGGAAAATAATTGCGTCATTATTGACGATTCGTAATCTAAACCTTCCCCTTTTGATTGTGTGCAAGATTAGTTTATTGGAAATTATTCCTTGTCACGATTATTAGCAATTACCGGTCGATCGGTTTGCAAGAGGAGCCATGATGGCGAAATATAAAGAAGCGCGCTTTTCACGCTGGCAAGGACAACGACGAATGCCGAATGCGGCAACGATTGAAACAATGGACTTCCGGTCTCATAATGGGATTACGAACGCGGCAGATGAGTCGTTGCTTTAGCTTCATCATCCCGCTTTTATCTCCTCAGACTCCTGTATTATACATGAGAATTTCCGCATACGCAGATCTCTAGCAATCCATCGAAGAAAGAAAAAATTAATTAATCCCTGGTGTCTCGTGGAAAAACAAGACACTTTAATTTTTATAAAATCGGCATTGTTCAAATTAGACAGATCTGCTGGAGTCAATTTTTTCAATTGTCTTTATTCAATCAAATTAAAAGGATTTGATATGATATATACATACATATATATATAGATATGTGTGTGTGTGTGTATGGGGCATTCCATACCAATTCGACCTGGGTCTGACCCTCGACCTCTCAAATCTGGTTCCCGATTTTTCCTATCATTACTCTCACTCTATCAAGCAATTACAATTTTTTTCAGATTTTTTAAAATAAATTTGAGCGCGTCATGAATATTTGCATTTTTTTTAACACCTCGATGGCCGTAATCGAAAAAGCTGAAAAAATTCCCAAAAATACAGTGTCAGGTATAAAAAATGTTGGTGTAAAATTCATAATGTCTGGGCTTTTGCTTCAACTCCTAATTAGCGTTTTTGTCAACCATGGTAAACAAAAATTGAAAATTACAAAATACACTTTAGAAAAATCGGAGAAATTTTTTGGAAAATCTGGTATTATACATACCAAATTTCGAGAAATAGTCTACAGTAAATTGACCTCTGCTTCTTATTATTTTCATTTTTTTTGCCCAAAAAGCTAAAAAACGCGTTGAAGCAGAAGCCCAGACATTATGAATTTTCCACCAACATTTGTTATATCTGACACTGTATTTTTGGGAATTTTTTCAGATTTTTCTGAATCGGGAACCAGATTTGAGGGGTCGAGGGTCAGACCCAGGTCGAATTGGTATGGAAGGTCCCATGTGTGTGTGTGTGTGTGTGTGTGTGTGTGTGTGTGTGTGTGTGTGTGTGTGTGTGTGTGTGTGTGTGTGTGTGTGTGTGTGTGTGTGTGTGTGTGTGTGTGTGTGTGTGTGTGTGTGTGTGTGTGTGTGTGTGTGTGTGTGTGTGTGTGTGTGTGTGTGTGTGTGTGTGTGTGTGTGTGTGTGTGTGTGTGTGTGTGTGTGTGTGTGTGTGTGTGTGTGTGTGTGTGTGTGTGTGTGTGTGTGTGTGTGTGTGTGTGTGTGTGTGTGTGTGTGTGTGTGTGTGTGTGTGTGTGTGTGTGTGTGTGTGTGTGTGTGTGTGTGTGTGTGTGTGTGTGTGTGTGTGTGTGTGTGTGTGTGTGTGTGTGTGTGTGTGTGTGTGTGTGTGTGTGTGTGTGTGTGTGTGTGTGTGTGTGTGTGTGTGTGTGTGTGTGTGTGTGTGTGTGTGTGTGTGTGTGTGTGTGTGTGTGTGTGTGTGTGTGTGTGTGTGTGTGTGTGTGTGTGTGTGTGTGTGTGTGTGTGTGTGTGTGTGTGTGTGTGTGTGTGTGTGTGTGTGTGTGTGTGTGTGTGTGTGTGTGTGTGTGTGTGTGTGTGTGTGTGTGTGTGTGTGTGTGTGTGTGTGTGTGTGTGTGTGTGTGTGTGTGTGTGTGTGTGTGTGTGTGTGTGTGTGTGTGTGTGTGTGTGTGTGTGTGTGTGTGTGTGTGTGTGTGTGTGTGTGTGTGTGTGTGTGTGTGTGTGTGTGTGTGTGTGTGTGTGTGTGTGTGTGTGTGTGTGTGTGTGTGTGTGTGTGTGTGTGTGTGTGTGTGTGTGTGTGTGTGTGTGTGTGTGTGTGTGTGTGTGTGTGTGTGTGTGTGTAAATTATCAATTAATAATACAATCGACTATATTTATTATGTTATATATAATATTTTTTTCAAATAAAAATTGAGTATTTTATTTTTGTTACTAATATAACGAAAATTATATTTATAATAATACTGACATATTTCCATTAAAAATAATATTGCATATTTATTTAATTCTATTATAGAAACAATGAGAAATTCGTTATACATTTGTAAATTTCTATAATAATGAATACTTGTACCGATTCCTTGCCATAATAAACCATATTCATATTAATACTGACAAATAAAAATTAAATGTTCTATTTCAATATAATTTAAATATATTTCAGGGCCTTAATTACCTATCAGAAATATTAACCTGTATGTTCGTATTTAGTATTGCTTATTATAAAAATATGCGAATGAAAGGAAAATGTCTAATTTTTTTATAATAGAATTGATTAAACATGAAACATTATTTTTAATGCGAAAACGTCAATATTGCTCTTACTATAACTTTAATTACATTAATAATAAATATTAAGCACTCAATTATTAGTTTACTTTTTTCATATTATATGTAAGCAAATGTATTATTGATTGAAAATTTAAATATATATATATATACACACACGTATGTGTACATATATAGATAGTTGTTTGACTTGTTTTTTCACTTACTCTCTCACGTGGGCCATGAAAATAATTATAAAAAGCCTGGCGCAACGATTAGGATTTTGGTTAAGCGTCTTACATATCGATGAGTATGCACATGCGGATTTTACAATCGTGTATATACACATACAGACACACACACACACATAGAATATACATTTGTGTATACATATATATATATATATATATACACACATAGAATATCCATTTGTATATGGTGGGCCGAGAAGGAGCCACTGGTGTACGAGCCAGACTGCAGACGACAGTGACACGGTTACGAGGTAGCCTTGTATATGTCGCGTTCCGTGATCCGCGATATACCAACCGCGAAGCTTCATGAGCACACGTTATTATGCGTTTCAGGTGCGTATTACACGCATATATAGAATAAGCCGAGTCTTTTATTTCACTTTGAGCACTTCTCTGGCTCGTGTAATTTTCTTCGGTGCAATATATATATATGAGGTATCCACGTGAATCCGGTGGACTTTTTCCCTGACCCCCGCCAATTCGATTTATATTTTTTTAATCTGATTCCATTGACTCTGAAACACACCTTGATTTTTTTTTACATTTTTCGAAACAACCTTTAGGGAAAAGAAAATTTTACGACAAAAACTCCGCGATTTAAAAATCTGAAAAAATTCCCAAAAATGAGTGATTATATGTAAAAAATGTCAAGCTATCATTCGCAGTGGAAGTATGATTTTTTCTATGCTTTCTGAGGGATTAACTTTGAAAAAAATCCGCAAAAATTCAAGAACCGCTTACCTTGGGCGGATATTTGAATATTTTGATACCTACAAAGAATTTTTTGACCATTTTTGAATAGCCAAATCACAATCATGGACCTTGAACAGTTAGCAGTCAATTTTTCGGGTTTTTTAAAACGTTAATTGCTCAGAAAGTACAGAAAAAATCATACTTCCACTGGGGGTGATAGCTTGAACATTTTTACATATAATCACGCATTTCTGGGAATTTTTACAGATTTTTAAATCGGGGCGTTTTTTTCGGAGAATTTTTTTTTTTTTGACTAAGGGTTGTTTCGAAAAATGTAAAAAAAATCAGGGCGTCTTTTAGAGTCAATGAAATCAAATGAAAAAAATAAATCGAATTGGCCAGGGAAGAAGTCCACCGGATTCACGTGGAATACCTCATATATATCCTGCCCCGAAACTTTTCAACAGGAAAATTATTCGTTTCCGTTCGATTTCTTTGTTCCGGAAGTGCCGACTGAAATAATATTTCCGGAAGGCACAAACATGGCAAGAGTACGGTTTCCGTGGCGCCACAATTTGATGGTAAATTTTAGGTTATCAAGTCAAAATAAACACAATTTGAAGAGTGATAAAAGTCAATATTACGATTATTTTGCGTTAAAATTTGAATGTTTCGTTAGTTATTATAAATTACGATTTTATCGAGTTTGAAAATGTTGTCTTTGCTCATTGCAAAGATACTTTTATTTTATTACTAATGTTGAAAATGAGGGTAATTCTTTAGATGAGTGACTTTTCCGAAATATAAGCCTATATTTTTTGCCATTTTCTCATTTATTGTGTTATAAATGATGATATTCAGTCGGGGAGGCTGAAATTCACCCTACCCCCATAAAATGTTATGGGGTTTTGAAGTTCGCAGAAACACGTGATAAAATAGGGCATTTTTGAACATTTCGACGCCTATATTAGGGGTGGAGGGTGGGGGGATGTATAAAAGAAGCCTTCCTGAGTACAAACAAACCCAACCCCCTCTGGCGTGACGGAATTGGGCTTGTTTGGGTTTGTTTGTATTCAGGAAGGCTTCTTTCATAAATTCCCCCTCATTTGGATTTAAATTCAGGAATTTTGAAAAAATCCGAAAATATTTTAAATGATTTTTTGCTCGTAAAAAATTGCCACGGAAAAATGTCAGTTTCCCCCGAGTAAATATAATCATTTATAACCCAATAAATGAGAAAATATAAAAAAAAATGTTTGGCATATTTTTCGGAAAAGTCACTTATCTAAAGAATTGCCAAAATCAGGCAAGATAACTTCGAAATGTATAATTTGAGCAGTATCTGAAAAGCCAAAAATGTATTTTACATAAGACTACCACGTTTTCCTCGCTTATAGGTTCATCAAAGAAAGCACTTTTAACCGCTAGCAGTCGAAAGAGAGATTAAAAGTATACCGTTCAGCCCTCTTCGAACTCATGAGGCTCTAAAGTGACTCCTAGGCCTTAAGGGGTTATATACAGTAAACATTTTTGAAAAATCGATTAAAAATTTTTTTTCGCAATGTGCATATATTTAAATACACACACAGAAAATTTCTTGTCAATCCGGCGAATATTCTCGAAGTTACACGCACATTTGTAATGACGTGTCAGAGCCTTCGAAAGTGCTTTTGAAACTTTAAACGTGTTTTTCTCAAATCTGTGTCTTTAAAGTCGGTGAGCAAGATTTCTCGGAAACGGCTGAACCGATCAGTCTGGAATTTTAACACAATCTTTTCAAGTATATTTTTTAGTAATTAATCGAAGGTTTTTTTCTCACCGATAGATATTTTCTATTTTATAAACAATTTAGGCCCTACATTTTTGTCAAAAATCGATTTTTCTTTGAGAAGCCACCATTTTGTCAAAAATTATTATTTTACTTATTCCTTCGATCAATTACAAGATAATCCATTATATTAACGAAATATTTTTGGTTCTTTCATTTTAGATGATCCTGTCCGGAGTTATCGCGCTCACCGCAAGACGCCTTTTTTTAGAGGTGCTCCCGGAGATCAGCTATAGCAGCTTTCAAAATAATTATTTTTACAAATAAAAACTGTTAAAATACAGTTAAAAGTTGCCATAATATGTGTACAAATTTGTACGTTGATAGATTTAAAGGCCTTCTCAAGGAAAATTTTTGAACAATCGATCTTTTTGGGCCTCCTGACTGTAGTTAACCCCTTACGAGTGATCTCGAAACACACCCAAACAAACCAAAGCAAGCTTTTCCGGTGGGTTTCCATTATTGGTGATTGGCGAGCAAAAAAAGATCGTTGAATTTTTGCGTATTTCCAATTACCGCTGTAAGCGCTGATATTTCATTAAGGGGTAACACCACTGTAAACGTCTAAAATTAAACGATCTTTCTCGATTTTTTTTCGTGGAAGGACAAGTACGAGCCTAATAATATTTGAGAATGTCATTAGTCATATCTTCAAATGAACAAAAAAATGTATATTAAACATTTATGCAAAATCGTGACGCTGGAGCCATTATCGCGAGGCATGTTGAATTTGAGACGCTCTGCGGCACGCAGTATAAATGACGCAAATTTGAATGTGGATTTTTTTTAAATTTCTATCAATTGACATGAGTAAAGCTAGAGAAATACGTAGAGGATTTTTTAAATATTAATTTTTGTGGAACTGGCAAGCGTGTAAAGTAAAAACTCAATTTTAAACAGAAATAAGGGATGATCATGCGTTAATAAATAATGTTATAATTAAGGGGAGATATACACCTAGATGGTCGAGGTCGAGGATTTAGAAGCTGTGAATATTCCGTCGACCGTAGAAGACCTACACTATGGGCCTGGTATCGATGATTCCATGTAAGTTGACAAATTTCACGATTTATTCATTCCCAAATTTTTAAACGCGTTTTTCTCAAAACCACGTTTTTCAAATCGGTACCCAAAATTTCTCGAAAACCAATGAACCGATTGCCTTGAGGTTTTTTGTGGTTATTCTATACACCATTATCTAGTACTTGTCATAGGATTTTTTTTCCGTTACTTAGTTTTTGTTTTATAGGCAAAATAATAACTAATTTTTGGCCCAAAAATCACTATTTATGTTCAAACGTCCGCCATTTTGTCATAAATCGATATTTTCAAAATCGACTATGACAAGTACTAGATTATAGTATCTAATTTAATAATCTTTTTGGTTTTTTTTTCAGATGAATTTTGAAGAAACGCCAGTGGGTACCGTATACGCAGATTTTTTTACGACGCTCCAAGGATCATGCAATGTCCGCGTATATTTTTGATATTTTTAAATAAAGAAAATTAAACATATTTTTGAATGTATATACTTTTAGATAATTAAAACCCTAATCCGAAATTTCAAATAGATTTCCTTGAAAAAATTCACAAAAATGAATTTTTTTGCGGCTCCTAGGTTATATCTCCCCTTAACTCATGGAAAATCGCGCACGTGTTCCCCTTCGGAATGTTATTGCGGAATGTTATTTGTGCCTCTAATTTTTTCCCTCTTATTCTAGATGGTTCAAAGCATCTCTTAATCCGTTCTTGACACACTTATATTTAGCCACGCCTTTATCACACTGGGTCAATATGACCCGGATAATATTTCATCCACGTGCCCTTAACGACACAAGGTCGGTTTTTATTGAAAAAAATCCGGTATACACTTCAAACATTTCTTAATATGTCTGCATAATTAAAATTCGTGAAGTATGAAATTAAATTGCTGTAAAAAATTATTGAAAACTTCAGTTTTGGGAAAGTGAGCATTTTATTTCAAACTCGTCAGGGTAATAATGACCCAGTGTGTCAAGGGAGTGAAATTTTATTGGCTTTTTATTAAACCAATGGAAAAAATCAATCTTTTGAAAATTCTACAGTAGTGTTGCCTCTTAAGACAGCCGAAACGGTAATTTTTTTATTCTTGAAATTCTCATTTTCTCGTTTGAAAAATCAGGGATCAATAGTCAAAACTTGGCGCCACGGATATCGCACTATCCCCACAAGGAGGGAAGAGATTACAGGTATTTAATGAGAAGGTTGAAGATAAATAAAAAAAGTTATTTTACCGAAAAATTATCGACGCGCAGCAAGACATTTGATTATTGCAATTAAGGGGCATCACTAGTGTGACTGTCCAAAAAGGGTGATTTTCGGGAATTTATTGACAGAAAAGTATTCCATCGAATATATTGAAAATTCCAGGATATATTTGTGTATAAATTATGTATATACGGTAATTTTTTTGTATGAAAATATTCAATTTTCAGCGACTCAGGCGCCGTCTCCCAAGTCTCAAAAAAAAAGTTCTCACTGCTGCAGTGATTGCGAATTTCTCACTGCTGCACTGCTTCAGAATGCCCAAAATCAAAACATAAAAAAGTCGGTTGAACTAGAAGATATTGAAAAAAATCAAACAAAATGGCGGAGTTAAAACAAAAAACTTCCAAACTACGCTTAAGGGATTACCCCCACTTGCGATTTTGAAAAAATCGATATTTTTTTTTGCATTTTTTTGAAGTATAAGTATCCGGGCCCATACTTCTGTATGGGCCCGGAATAGATGACTCTATGTAAGTTAACAAAAAAAAATGTTTTCTTCGTGTAAACTGAAATTGAAACTTTAAACGCGTTTTTCTCAAAATGGCATTTCTGAAGTCGGTGACCAAGATTACTCGAACACTAATGAACCGATCTTCTTGAAATTTTGCAGGCTTATTTAATACATAAAAATGTAGTCTTTAATCGTTCGATTTTTTTTTCGAAAAAAATGGCCGTTTTATAGCCAAAAAACGGCCGTTTTTTTTCGTTAAAATCGAACCATTAACTTTGACTGTCCGCCATTTTGTGAAAAATGAATATTTTTTAAAATCCTTCGATTAAAGACTAGTTTATACTTATATTTGACTAAATCCATCCGCATTTTTTTTTTTTCAGATGATCCACTTCGCCGCAATGTTGGTCACCGCAAACCGTGTATATAAAAACTTTATTTCATTGACGGCCATTTGCCACTAAACAATGTAATATTTTTCAATCAAAAAATTACTGAAAGTTCGTCAAGATGTGTTCTTTAAGATGGTATATTGATCGATTAAAAAAGTTTTGTAGTTTTCTTTTAAAAAATTCATGAAAAAGGCCTTTTTTGCGTTACAAGTGGGGGTAACACCTTAAAAATTTGATGGTTTTTTTACATGACAAATTGACACTTTTATCCAATCGAAAAGCTGGAAAGTCATTGTATGAAGGAACAAATACTAAATACGCTCAAACAAGATTCAAGTCGATCGGATGTTTTGTATTTGAGTTAAAACTGCAGCAAATTTAAAAAATGTCGCTTTGAGAAAAACTCGTTGAAAGATAAAAATATTGATTTCATTGTTATAAATCGATGAAAGTGTAAGGTATAGTATAGTAGTAAGGTATACCTTGAAGGTACAGACGATCGAAAAATGCAAACAAAAAAAATCGATTTTTTAAAAGTGTCCCACCAGTGGTGTCCCTTAAATGTCCGGAAGTTGACCGATCTTCGCCTTTCAACGAAATCCTGCCGAGACCGTGACAAATAATTTCCGAATGAAACTCACGATTGCACGCGAGCGCGGAATCGAAATAAGACGAGATCCGAAGAATCGTCCTCGGGGTGGCTCCCTCGACCTCGATCAGTTTCCTGCTCTTCTCTCGGATCGATCGCTAATTACCGATCGAAGAAGATGCGAGGTCGATCGCGCGTTTGCGAATCGCCGCAAGACTGACAATGATGGCAATGGATAATTGCAACAATAACAACGACGAAAAAAAGAGGAGGAAAAGAAAACAAACAAACAAGGCACGACCAACTTTTTTTTCTCGGCAGATCCAATCTTTTTTGGCACTTTTCATCGCCGGTACGTTTAACCGTTCAATCTGGACGGCGAATCCCGTAAGGAATTTGATACGTTTATCCATTTGTTAATAACGAATGATTAAAGTTGTTCTTTTTGTTGAATATCGAAGCTTTTTTCCACAAATTGACGTTTTCATAATTTTTAGAGTTTCAAAACAGTATCCGTTCATCCGAAAGTTTTGTTGTTGTATTAAAAGTACATTTTTTTTATTTTTCGTTTGAGGTGAGTTGCCAGAGCCACGTACACCGATAGGCCATCCAGCAACGGCGGCACTTTGTTCAAATTATAATAACTTCATTGTTTATCGGTATTTTCCAATAAAATAAATACTCAAACTTGGCAAGACTAAGTGTACACAAGACTGTGTGTAAAATCAATCGAAATCCAAAACTCAAAATGAAAAAAACAAATGAACAACCCAAACCAAAAATCAAATCAAACAATCAAAATCAAAATCAAATAAAAAATCAAATCGAAAACTCGAAATCAAAAACTCAAAAAAAAATCAATCAAAAACGCAAAATCAAAATTAAAAACTCAAAAAAAAATCAATCAAAAACGTAAAATCAAAATAAAAAAATCAATCAAAAACTCGAAGTTGGCAAGACAAAGGCAAACTTGGCTGTGTGTAAAATCCCGACATTAACATTCCAAAACTCTCATTAGAAAAAAATATTGATGATCAATCTGTTTTTTGGTCCCCAGGAAATGCAAACACGCAACTGAAAAGACGCCAAACTTCGTGAAAAAAAAATAAACAAGCAACAACAACGAGCGCGATTTAAAAAGTAGAAAAGTTGGATGCTTCGCGGAGAAGACAATGACGACTTCGAGAAAAGATGGTAAAATCATATTTTCCGTAGATTCCTGGCGATCCAGCCCCCACGCGCGCCTCTCGTGTATATTTCTATCGTCAATCGCGGCTTCTGCTTTCAGAAAAATCCACGCTACAGCGAAAAATATCGCGCTTCGACGATTTTAGACAAATCATCATCGACTCCTCCGTAATTTCGACGTTTAAGAGGCAACGCGGTAGCACGAAACCCAACAAGGTCAGCCCGAGGCAACAAAAACGTTGCATAACTATTGCTGCGATCGGTCATGCTTCGCGGAGCGATGCCATTCCGATGTTTCTTCTTCGTACGTCTTTCTCGATTACAATTCTACGATTCTATTTCGCTCTTTCTCTCTCTGTACCTCGCCCTAGCTCTCTCGCGATTCTCTGTGAGAGGACGAGAGAAAAACACCGTTCAAACTGCAGGACAGATTTTATTTCTATGGAATTAACGAGAAAATCTGATTATATAGCATTTTAATTAATTTTAATAATGTAGGATACATTTCTACTATTTTTTTTTAATTTTCAATGCTCCTTCGCATTCCCCTTCGGATTTTCACAACCCTAAATTTGTATGTGAACGCCACACTTTTTGATTCACTCTTTCCAGTTCCTTAGAGTCGTTCAGCCTGTGGGGTGTTGCCCACAGTCGTCATTTTTCTTGGGGCACAAACAAATGTGCTGATACAGGACATTTTACTCCATTTAAATTGCGCTTATAATCGGGAACTATAATTCTGAGATCTACGTACAGGCTGTATGGGCCTACTAACCCAAAATCCATTTTTTAATATTAAAAACAATAATAATTTAAAACATATTTTCTATATATTCTCGATCGAAAAAAAGACAGAACATTCATAATAACATTAATAATATGGAATTAATCATTATGATTGATAATTATAATATGTAATTATAATAGTTACATAGTTACCCCCCCCCCCCTTAATTCTACATGGTTATTATGTTTTATCCTTAGTATTTTTTCTATAGAGAAACTGAAAAAATAATATCAATAATGATTATTATTAATTATACATAATAATAATGATAATTATTATTACTATTATAATTACATATTATAATTATTAATGATAATGAAGGTATTGTGATGTAAAAAGGGAAGAACAGACGGGAGGTGTAAAAACCCGCAAGAGTGTACATGTGGAATAACAATACTATTTATTAATCGTAATGATTAATTCCACACTATTATTGTTATTGTGAATTTTCTATCTTTTTTCGATGGAGAATCTATAAAAAATATTTGAAAATTTGTTATTCCGAAATTCCGAAGGGGGTACCTTTAGGCAGGGAAAAAATTTGCCGGTTTTCATGAGTTTTTTTAAAAGAAAAGATTTCTTCGCCATTTTTGAGACTTAGGGTATATTTTGTTACTACTTTTGGCTGTGACATGGTAATTTTTGTATTAATCTTCAAAAATGGAGGAGGCATGGCACGGTCTTCTAATCTGCATTTTCAAAACTGATGAAATCTGGTATAAATCTTTCTAACCTTATTATCTAAAACATGACCCTAAATGTTTCCGAAAATTAAAAAAAAAGTATTTTTATTGCAAAAAGTAGCTACGTTTTTTTCAGAAAAATCAATATTTTTGTTTCAAAGCGTACCATTCATCGATTTTCATAATTTCTCACTTTTTTGGTTCATATTCTGCGTATACATGTTGATGAAAAAAAAATCTTCCTTGGTTTTTTTAGATCAATCCCGCCAACGCTACGTGTCACGCTGTCTGACAACATGATTTTTCTGAAAAAATCAATCTTTTTGTTTCAACGCGTACCATTAATCGATTTTCATCATTTCTCCCTTTTTTCTTGGTTCATATTTCGCGTATGAGTGTTACTGAAATCAAAATTTCGTTGTAGATTCTTTCAGATTAATCCCGCCGACGCTACGTGTCACGCCGTCTGACAACATCCGCCACATTGCTTAGAAGACCGTGCCATAACTCCGCCATTGTGATTTTTTTTAAATACCATCTAACAGCAAAAAGTAGTAATAAAACATACCCCAAGTCTGAAAAATGGTGAAGAAATCTTTCCTCCGAGGGAAGGGTAGGGGTTTCAGCGTTAAAAAAAAGAACACTTTTTTGCGAATTTTTTTCATCTATATGGATAGAGTATATTTAATGAAACCTTTTGTACATTGTTAAGTGTCATTTCAAGAACATTCCTTGAAATTTGTACGCGAAAATATCCACAAACAAGCCGGTGCCGCGTTTTTCTCGAAACCACTTTTTCAAAGTCCGTGTTCACTGCCATTTGGAAACTACATGACCGATTTATTTCAAATTTGGTACACACTTTCTACATATAAAATACCTCCCCCCAACGGTTAGTTTGAGTTTTTTTTTACATTAAGGGGGTTTTCCACCCTCAAAATGGCGGAATTTTTCCTGAAAAATAGCACTTTTCACTTTACACCCGTGCAGAAATTTTGACAGGGATACCCTATGTCCGATCAAATCCCGATCAGGATTTGTCATGGATTCCCCAAAACCGGTAACCCGGTTAGAATCGAACTTGCATCCGTATCGGAATATGTATGACGACGATGGCATATCTTTGAAAATTTTGGCGGCACGTGCATTTTCGGTATTACTATGAAATTCTTATCTATAGGTAGGAATTTCCATCTAGAGGTTCCTATCTATAAAATTCCTATCTATAGATAGGAATTTCCAATTTCTATAGATAGGAATATCCCATGCAGAAATTTTTTGGGGACTCCCCAGATCCTACCAGATCCCTATGGGGATTTGATAGGGACGCCCCAAGTAAGGAGTCCACACTGGAATCCAAATAGATTTGTTGGGGATTCCCCAGATTCTACCAGATCCTTATGGGGATTTGATAGGGACGGCCCGGGTAGGGAGACCACATTGGAATCCAAATGGATCCTGGGCTGTTTCCAGATTAACGTGGTTTGAGAATTTTTTACTTGAAATTATATAAAATGGGATTTCGCGACGCTCTGTAAAAAAATATTCTTTGATGGTCCCGTGCACAGATTTGCTTGGGAGTTTCAAGATGCTCCAATGTGTTTCTAGGAATTTGTTAGGGACACCGCACGTTAGGATTTCTCACCGGGATCTGATGTGGGAATGCTAAGGAATTCCCAAAAAAAAATTTTTAAAGGGCACAATGTAGGGAGGAATTTTGTTGCAATCTTATGGTTGTCAGATGAAGAGCGTAGCCCTGTGGACTTAAGATTTAGTTAATTAAGAAGTTAGGTAAGTTCATTAAGAAATGAACAAGAAAGAATGTTTATTCGATAACAAAGAAGAGTTTTCAAACTACGAAATTCCCGAGGATGTCTCTCGAAATGCCGCGACTGCGTACTGCCCGGTCGCGCTTTATATACTCTCGCGCCTGCGCGGCAGTAGCGTGCACGGCAATGGGCGGAAGCGCGGCGCGCAACATTTAAAAAAACCATGCCTTAAAATATCGAACACTACAATATATAATTATCTTCTTTAGTAACCTCTTTACTTTAGTGCTTACCGATATTGCATATTTATAGTTTGTTATGGGCTAGTATTTTTTATACGAATAAAAAAACTTGTTATAAATTTTAATATGCACACTTTTTGAATTTTTAATCCTTGTGCGCATAAAAATTTGTTTTGGACGTGACGGCAATCGGGTTACGATTGCGTCTGCGGTTTATCGCTGTGGGTGTGGAGTTTTGTTAGAGCGGCTTAAATGAGGTTTTAAAAGAAAATTAAATGTAAGTATGAAATCATATTTTTATAAACATGATATACCTATTACACATTCGCTTAAGTTTGTAGCCCGTAACAGCAATTTCCACCCGACCCGGTGGATTTTTCATCGGGATCCAATAGGGATTCCCCATCGGGATCTAACAGGGATTCCTTGTCGGGAGCCAATAGGAATTCCCTATCGGGATCCAATAAGGATTCAGAAAATCGCTTCCGACAAAAGAAAGACGTCGGGCGATAGAACATAAGCGCCGCAGGGTACATATATATTCGTGTCGTCGTTGAAAAGCGCGCGACGATCGAGTTACTGCGCAATCGCGATCGTAAAATTTATTTACTCCAAACGCGCGTCGTATAAAAATAAGTCGAATTTGATTTAAAAAACCATGCGCGACCTGCTCAACCTCAAGCGCAACCATAACCTGATTGCCGTTACGTCGGAAAGAAAATTCCATGCGCACAAGTATTTTTATTTAATAATAATATAAAATGTGTATCAAAAAACGTTGCAGTAAAAAAAGTATTCGTTTTTAAGTATTTACAATATAAAACGTATTCATATTTCATTAAATACAAAAAGTATATGGCATTGAAGTTTGCATCGTTGGAACGCAACGAAAGTTCCTTTTTACCTTTTTTTTCCATATTTTTATTGTCATAGAAGATCTTTGTTATACATTTATATCGTAAATCGCTAAATATTTTTTTAATAATGGTTAACGGATTTTTGTAACCAAAATCTGCCAAAAAAAAATTAAAATAATTCAAAAGCATTAATGTTTGTTGCATTCCAATGATGCAAGCATCAACCTTATTAAAGTGTTTAAATTTTATATAGTATGAAAAGTATTCAAAGAATATCCCGCCCATAACTGCACAAGTATTTTTGCTTAATAATAGTATAAAAAGTGTATAAAAACTACGTTACAGCATAAAAAGTATTTAAAGTATTTTTAAAAAGTACTCGAAGATATAGATATAAGATATAAGTATTCGAAGAATACTATACAAAGCACTATAAATATTCAGTATGGGTAAACAATTAAAAAAAAAACAAAATAAGTATATTGTGGCACTCGATATGTACTCCTTTGTAAACAATAAATTGATCTCTTTAGTGTATCGATGCTTTTATTTTTTGTAGCATTTTGGGCTTACAGAATGCGATATGATCGATCAAGCATCGTATCGGATTCCGTTCAATACTGTGGGGAAGCTTTAAGATTCTTACATTGGATTCCGATGGAAAATCCCTATTAGATCCTAATAGGGAATCCCTATGGAATCCCGATAGGAATCCCTACTGGATCCCGATGGGAATCCCTTTTGGATCCCGATGGGAATCCCTTTTGGATCCCGATGGGGAGTCCCTCTTGGAATCCAATGTACGAGCGTGACGTTTCCTGATAGGGATCCAATGGGGTGTCCCGTTGGATCCCTATCAGGGAGTAGGGAGAAGTAGGGGAATCCTATAGGATTCCAAACACAATTTCTACCTGGGATCCAACGCAAGACTGAGATGGACACAAAGGACGCCAAGTAGTGCAAAAAACGATAACCCAGTCGTAGTTTTCCATTTTTTATGGTGTTCTTACCTTTCATTTTTTAAATTGATATTTTAATTCACCAAAAATGTATAAATGTTAATTATTTTTATAATAAATTTAACATGCAATAATTCCATTTTTGCCCTTTTATTTCAGCCTGTATTTACCCGTGATCCATCCAAGATTCCTCAATGATTCCATGGGGAATCTATTTAGAGTCATTAAAGGATCCGGTTTTGGATCCCTAATGGATCCAGTTTACGGATCTTACATTTAGTTTTAGAATCTGATCCGATATCGCACTAGATCCCGACTGGGAGCCCGGGATACAAGTCAGAATCCAGCTGTATCCCTGCCAAAATTTCTGCACGGGCATGACCAGTAAAAATTTAGAAATGAAAAAAAAAATTATCAAAGACCGTTAGGGGGAGGATTTGATGACACTTTGGCTAAATTTTAATGGTACTTGATTTCAGATAATTTCTAGCCGAGATACAGTGAACACCGCAAATCGTGTTTTTCCAAAGGCGTTCTTGGAAAAGCTTTGTCACCGGCTGGCTTGTGGATATTTTCGCGTATAAATTTCACCCAATGTTCTTGAAATGACACATAACAATGTACAAAAGGTTTCAACAAATTTACTCTATCCATAAAGATGAAAAAAATTCCCAAAAAAGTGTTTTTTTTTCACCCTGAAACCCCTCCTTTCCCCTTAAAAAGAATCATGAAAATCAATTTTTTCCTCGCCTAAAGGTATTTCCCCTCAATAATACCGATTACGTGGAATCGTTATAAAAATAAGAATCGTGTAGAATTAATTATAATAATAATATCAATAATCATAACAAGAGTGTTTACCCACCCAAGTACCGACGATGATAAATATCGTTGAATTCATTTCAGACTAAAGAGCCTGAAATCGCGGGTGCTTCGGGAGTATAATAGCATGGCAGACACGACGGCGCCGGTAAATTAGCGAGACTAAGGAAAAAATGTGGGCGTCCCTGCTCGGATTTTAACCGACGACGAAAATGTGCACGCATATGTGTGCGCAAATGCGCTACCGAGCCCTGAATAACGAAGTCTTTCTCTTCGGCTGCTCGTCGGCGGTCCCTCGCCAATCTTTATGTCTCGCTCGATCAAGGACCAGTGGAATTTTTTTTTATTCGCTTCTCGCGTGTGCGCGTGTCTCTCGTGCACGGAAGAGAAAACGAGTTTTGGTGTGTAAGTCGCGTTACGAATCGTTTCGTGCTCGTTCCCCGCTCGGTGAACGATTGCGCGTGTGCAGGTTGCAAATTTTGAATCACACGACAAACTTGTCACTGATACCGCACCAGCTGGTCAATTCGTACTATCTATCGAGAAATTCGCGAAATCGTGGACGGAAAAATCAATTTTCGAAATTCTCTAGGCCTCGTTGAATTGCCATTTTTAACGTTTTGCATGATTTTTCATTTTACTCATCTTATTCACACGCTTGGCAATGCGAATTAAGACGCATATTCGATATTCTATAAACATAATAATACAATTATTAGTATTACGTTAATATAATAATACAATTATAAGTATTATTTTAATATAATAATACAATTTTTATTATTATGAATGTAATAATTAATATAATAATTACTATCAGTACAGTCGAACCTCAATATAACGAATCACTAGGGAAGTTCGCTAGATCGACGTTTCGTTATATCGAGATCATGTTCTTTAAAACGTTCTTTAGAAAACATTTTTTTAAAGAAATCGAGGTTTAAACTAGAGCAATTTTTACAAGCAATTATCAATTAGAGCACAATAAAATAATTGATATATTATATTTGTTTGAAATAGAGAAAATATGTTTTTTTTCACTTCGAAATCCACGTAACCCGTTTAGGCTAATTAATTAATTTTTTTACTGCCCTCGATCGTCTCTTCCGATTTGGTGCTCAAAGTGTCATTATCGGTAAAAAATCATGACCGTGCTCCATTCTTTTTTCGATAGAAAAAACCCCATTATTATGTTGCTGTATCAAGGTTTCGGGGGTCTGTCGGAAGGGAATGGACAAATCTTCGTTACATTGAGGTTCGACTGTATAATAATTAATAGAATGATTATTATTAATACAATAATTAATATTATATTAATGATATTGTAATTATAGTATATATCTTATATTAATTAATTGATATAATTAATATAATTATACAAATTATTTTCAATATAAAATTTAATATAATAATAATCATTATTGTGCGGAATTAATTATTATAATAATTATCTGCAATTAAATATAATGATAATAATAACAAAAGCGGTCACCCACCCAAGTATAGTCCGTGGTGAATGATTCTGGGCACCGGAAATAGCTCTACCCGGACGGTAGAACGGTTCTACTAATTGTGAGGGATCACAGACGAAATAAATACGACTATGATACATTTGGTTGAATTTAGGGTATTCCTTTCACGAATCCGAAAATTTAACAATTTACTGATTTTTGTCTATAATCACGTAAAAATACATTCCAGTATACTAGGAAAATTTCAAACCAAGTTAGCGAATTTTTAACAAAAAATTACGACTTTAAAAATCGTCTCATTTATGGGACACTTTAAGGTGATGACACGCTAGCTACACTTCTACGTAATTACTTTATACACTAAATAACTCTAGGTGACTGACATAAACTGCTCAACGTAAAAATCAACTCAACTCAATGTAAAAAATTCTAAAGATTCCGTAACGGAAATGAAAAGAGGAGCTCCAAATGATTAAAGAAAATATTGATGATAAAACTTAGAAAAATGCGACTAGCAGAAGAATTTTCGTGGTCGCGACTGGTTCAGAAAAAATGTAAAAATGTCTAAATCTCCCAAATTTGCGCGGAGTTTTTTGTTCCGGTTTATCGTTAGGTGTAATAATTGATTGTAACTTATTTTTATTGAGCAATGCTTAGAAAGGGCCCTCCGGAAGGGCCCCTACAAAATACGGCCCTTTGCGAAAGGGATACCTTAAAATTCTCCGGTTCTCATTCATTTGCAATTTTTCAATGCTTTGATTTAATTCTTAATTTCACTAATTCTATCGAGACTCATATAAATACGAATTAAAACTTACATTGGACAATCGAGGAAACAGTCAAATAAAATGCAGTGTGACGCGTTTTTAAAGAGCCGGCGATCGAGCTCATCTCTTACGGGTTTTTATGCTAAAATTCGTTGAACCGTAATAAAGCCAAAGTCACGTAGCACGAAGAATGCACTTCGAAGTGTGTTCTACTTTTCCGAAGGCAAACTGCCGAGCTGTACAGATGTTTCGGATCGAAATAAAAGAGCCCCGACCACGCATTCAGTTGCCGTTGGGGTTTTTTCTATCGAAGAAAGAATGGAGCACGGTCACGATTTTTTACCGATAACGACACTTTGAGCACCAAATCGGAAGAGACGATCGAGGGCAGTAAAAAACATTAATTAATTAGCCGAAAGGAGTTACGTGGATTTCGGAGTAGAAAAAACATATTTTCTCTATTTTTTGAAAATGTAATATATCAATTTTTTAATTCAAAATATTAAACACATGAAAGAGCAACATTTCAAAAATTAAAAAAAAATTCATTCAAAAATTTGGGAAATTCAGCCGGTGGGACCTGGTTTCCGGAGACTCCTAAAAAAAGTGTCCTCGTGGTGGTCAGAATAATTCATGATAACTTTATTCGAAATTAAAAAATAATTTTTTTCTATTAGTAGACGAGCATAGCTCGTGATTGAACGAAGGATTTTTTGAAAAGTTAAAATTTGAATTTTTGGTAGAGTTGTATGCAAAATAGTTAAATTTTTGGTACAATTTACGCTACGTCCCGTGCAGAAATTTTGACAAGGATACCCTATGTCCGATCAAATCCCGATCAGGATTTGTCATGGATTCCCCAAAACCGGTAACCCGGTTAGAATCCAACTTGCATCCGTATCGGAATATGTATGACGACGATGGCATATCTTTGAAAATTTTGGCGTCACGTGTATTTTCGGTATTACTATGAAATTCCTATCTATAGGTAGGAATTTCCATCTAGAGATTCCTATCTATAAAATTCCTATCTATAGATAGGAATTTCCAATTTCTATAGATAGGAATATCCAACGCAAAAGACTGAGATGGGCGCAAAGGACGCCAAGTAGTCCAAAAAACGATAACCCAGTCGTAGTTTTCCATTTTTTTATGGTGTTCTTACCTTTCATTTTTTAAATTGATATTTTAATTCACCAAAAATGTATAAATGTTAATTATTTTTATAATAAATTTAACATGCAATAATTCCATTTTTGCCATTTTATTTCAGCCTGTATTTACCCGTGATCCTTCCAAGATTCCTCAATGACTCCATGGGGAATCTATTTAGAGTCATTAAAGGATCCGGTTCTGGATCCCTAATGGAATCCAGTTTACGGATCTTACATTTAGTCTTAGAATCTGATCCGATATCGGGCTAGATCCCGACTGGGAGCTCGGGATACAAGTCAGAATCCAGCTGTATCCCTGCCAAAATTTCTGCACGGGGCCACTAAAATAGCCTTGTAAAATTAGTTGTAATCGAAAAAAAACCTTCGTTCAATCACTAGTCAATGCTATTTTGAAGAAGTGTGCAACATTTTTTGTGAGGGAAATTCCCAAAAGCTCTCTCTCCTATACTTTTACTCCGATTGACTTAAAACTTTGGGAGAACATTCTAGACATGTACTATTAGATTATAAAATTAAAAAAAAATTTTTTTTTTTTGAAATCTCCAAACCCACGTAACCCCTAAAGCTTCCCACGTCTCTTATCATTTCTTTTCTTTACGCGGCGTTTATTTTTCATTATTTTCCGACAATGGTCAAACTCCCGCTACCGATTGATCAACCGGGACAAAAGTACGAAATCGAGTATCGTCGAAATCTTTTCTTTTTTTCCCCCCGAAACGTTTTCGAAACGGCGAGGAAGAACGAGTTTGACGATTTCCATGGTGTTGTACATCGACCGAGTGAATGGAAGTTCGTAGTGAATGGGAACGAGGGAGAGAGAAAGAGAGAGAGAAAAAAAAAGAAAAAGCGATTGAACTCCCGATGTGACTGGTGGAATCAGCTGTGGACACGTGCGCCCAACACCGTCACTGTGCATATCACATATGAATGTACGGGGAAAGTAAAATTTGAGCCCGTTCTATTTGGGTAATCTTGACTATCGGCGTGTCTGTCAATTTGGAGGCATTTAAATTCACTCGATATTAAGGGGTTAGGCCACTCTAGAGGCCGAAAAAATAGGCTTGTTGGGGATTCTTTTTCTTCAGAAAAACTACAAAATAAATCGAGATTTCAAAAAAGGGTGTTTATCATTCATATCAGTGACTGTATACAATAATTTTTTTTAAGCGATTAATTTCAAAATAGCGGCTGTGCGGCGCTTATCTCAAAACTGCATTTTTTAAGTTGGCCGGAAACATAACTCAGACAATTTTCAACCGATTCACTTGAAATGTTGAATATATCTTGAAAAATATATTGTCAATGGAAGTACGTAGGATTTTTTTTTCTATTGCATAGTTCGTTTGTTATTAACCAAACTTAAAAATGCAGTTTTGAGATAAACGCTGCACAGTGGCTATTTTGAAATTAATCGCTGAAAAAAAAATATTGTATACAGTCACTGATATATGTGATAAACACATTTTTTCGTAATCTCGATTTATTTTGTGGTTTTTCTGAAGAAAAATCCCCAAAAAGGCTATTTTTTCGGCCTCTAGAGTGGCCTAAGGCCTTAAGGGCATACACCTAGATGGTCGAGGTCGAGGTTTTAGAAGCTATGAACATTCCGTCGACCGTAGAAGACCTACACTATGGGCCCGGTATCGATGATTCCATGTGAGTGGACAAATTTCATGATTTATTCATTCCCAAATTTTCAAACGCGTTTTTCTCAAAACCACGTTTTTCAAATCGGTACCCAAAATTTCTCGAAAACCAATGAACCGATTGCCTTGAGGTTTTTTGTGGTTATTCCATACACCATTATCTAGTACTTGTCATAGGATTTTTTTTCCGTTACTTAGTTTTTGTTTTGTAGGCAAAATAATAACTAATTTTTGGCCCAAAAAACACTATTTATGTTCAAAGGTCCGCCATTTTGTCATAAATCGATATTTTCAAAATCGGCTATGACAAATACGAGATTATAGTATCTAATTTAATAATCTTTTTGGTTTTTTTCAGATGATTTTTGAAGAAACGCCAGTGGGTACCGTATACGCCGATTTTTTTACGACGCTCCAAGGATCATACAATATCCTGGTATATTTTTGATAGTTTTAAGTGGTTACCCCCACTTGCGATTTTGAAAAAATCGATTTTTTCTATTGCATTTTTTTGAAGTATAAGTATCTGAGAATATGTCCTGAAAATTTCAAGTCGATGCGAACAAAATTGACTGAGATATGAGCGTTGAAAGAGAAGAATCCGTTGTGAAATTGAAACTTTAAACGCGTTTTTCTCAAAATGGCATTTCTGAAGTCGGTGACCAAGATTACTCGAACAGTAATGAACCGATCTTCTTGAAATTTTGCAGGCTTATTTAATACATAAAAATGTAGTCTTTAATCGTTCGATTTTTTTTTCGAACAAAAATGGCCGTTTTATAGCCAAAAACGGCCGTTTTTTTTTCGTTAAAATCGAACCATTAACTTTGACTGTCCGCCATTTTGTGAAAAATGAATATTTTTTAAAATCCTTCGATTAAAGACTAGTTTATACTTATATTTGACTAAATCCATCCGCATTTTTTTTCAGATGATACACTTCGCCGCAATGTTGGTCACCGCAAACCGTGTATATAAAAACATTATTTCATTGACGGCCATTTGCCACTAAACAATGTAATATTTTTCAATAAAAAAATTACTGAAAGTTCTTCAAGATGTGTTTTTTAAGATGGTATATTGATCGATTAAAAAAGTTTTGTAGTTTTCTTTAAAAAAATTCATGAAAAAGGCCTTTTTTGCGCTACAAGTGGGGGCAACGCCTTAAATAAAGAAAATTAAACATATTTTTGAATGTATATACTTTTAGATAATTGAAACCCCAATCCGAAATTTCAAATAGGTTTCCTTGAAAAAATTGACAAAAATGACCTTTTTCCGGCTCCTAGGTGTATATCTCCCCTTAATCAAGTTGGGGGACCGTCTGGTCCTTGAAATTAAATTTGTATAAATATTTACATAAATATTACATTAACCGAAAAGTGATTTTGGCGACATTGGGTTTTCGCCATTTAAGCCTTTGAAAAAATCAATTTTTTCATTGGGCTACATTGCAGGCTAGTCTAACGTTATAGCACAATGCAACAACAGTGGCAGAACAATACTGATTGTCACTGTTTTATTATTATTTATTATTTATTATTTGTCAATCATTATTTACTATTTATCATTTATTAGTGATTATGCATTATCTATTATTTATATTCATTATTTACTATTCGTTATTTATTATTTGGCATTTGTCTTTTTTGTGATTACCAATTATTATTATTTCATCGACTATTATTATTTATTTTATCGATCGTAGCCCACGATCTGCTTGGGCTTTTTTTTACTTCAGAATAAATTTTGTATTTACGCACATACGCATTATTGCTTACGTGCAAAAAACCGAATATTGGAATTTTGGAGTTTGCTACGTATTAAATTGAAAAAAATAAAATAATATAATAATGTCTCGTCTTAGGAACACTTTATATTTTTATCACGACCCCTTTCCACTTTCTGACGTTCACGTTATCCTTTTGATCCTCGTGGACTGTCCTCTCTCTACCCATTGTCCTCTTGCTGACCACTGTCATGTCCTGCTCATGGAAGCCGCTGCGGGGCTACTCTTACGTCGTTCCGTCATGGACGCGTTTGGACATCGTCCTCCATTCTCCCCGCCGCGTGACGGTACCCCCCCCCCCCCCCACTAGGCTCGACTTTGCCCGGGATGAAACGGCGTAAGTCGTGTCTCAAAATCTATTCGTCCACATCAAATTCGGATAGAGCATAGTATATAACTTTTTCCATCGTATGATCGGATGAGTTTTTTGTATGTTCATTTATTTGTTAAAAACGAATGACTAAAGTTGTTTTTTTGTCCGAAAATCGAACTTTTTTTCTACAGCTCGACGTATTCGGGATTTTCCAAATGTCAAAAGAGTAACCCGTTTTTTATTTAATTATTTGTTGTAAAATATTCGTAATAGTAATTTTTTTAAAATCAAACACTATTTTTAATTGAATTTTAAAAAAATGATTATTAATTTTTTTTAAAGAATTACAAAATATGAAAAATCCAGTATAATTCGAAGAAAGTTTCATCAGTATACTGAAAGTACATATTTTTTTCAGATGAGCCTTCTTAATGGCTTGCCAATAATTTTCAATAAAAAAAACTCAAACATGACAAGACTGCGAATCAATTGTGTAAAATCCCGACCTCGTCATCCCGGAACTATGATCTGAAAAAAATAGAAAATTGCCTTGTTTTTTGAGCACCCAGCTTATGCAGAGACCCCTGAGCCAAATTGCAAGAAAATAAACTCTTTAATCAATTGTAAATTCAATATTCGATCATTTAATAAAAATGAATTTATTCAATAAGAAATAATTCAACCCTGTCTTGAATATTTATTGCTAAATTTAATACTCAATAAATAATTTAAATATTAAATATATTAAATAAATTAAATAAATTCAACTAAAATTAAATAAATAAAATATAAAATTTAAAATATTAATAATGTTAATCAAATATTTATTAAAAATCTATTGAACAACAAATATTCAATAATAAATAAATAAACTCTCTATTCACTGGAGATGGAAATTGTGCAGTACAAACACGCCAACGAATTGTGACTATAATCTACTTTTAAATTCCATCGACTACCGTTGCCAATTTTTTGGCTGAAATGCAATTATTTCGATATTTAACGCGAACACAGTTATCGTGTATCGATATCGTTTTATTAATTGAAGTTTTATCGAATTGATCAGTTTTGCGGCATGAAAGGAGTGCATACGGAGCACGAATAGTCGAAGACTCGCGTTTCTCGGTGAATCACCGGTGCAAGCTATCATGGTACAGATAGAAATACTAGAAACGGCGAGTCAAGCGATATAAACGTTGAATAGTCACTGCCAGTATGTATGAAATAAACGCACCGCTGCGTTTCTACGCCAGTCGGCGAACTCTTGTGTCAGCTCGACGCTGACGCGTGCCGCCATCGCGCTATCCTAATAGAATGTCGCTGCGAGACAACTGCGCGAGTACTGAACGACATGTGTGTCATACTAGCTGGCGAGTACGGCGAGTCGATACTCGACAAACGACAGCGATTCGCATAATCGAAGCTCCGGACAAAAAAAGAGAGGAAAGCGTCGTTCCAACTTCGTGTGCGTTGAAAAGAAATGTTGAATTTTTGGCGATTTAGAATCTGAGAAAGCTTCAACAAGAAAGGAGCTGTCAGATTAATTTTCTTGTAAAATAAGAAATGTCTGTGAATTAATCGAACAATAAATAATAGTAATGATAATCATAATATAATTGTAATATCATAATTGTAATAAAAATAACAATTATGATATTACAAATGTAATAAAAATAACAATAATCATAATTGTAATAAAAATAACAATTTTTGAAAATATAATTGTCATTATTGTTATTATCAATTATTTTAAATTATGTTATTATAAATTATTATTATTGTTATTATTAATTATTTTTAATTGTGTTATTATAAATTATTATTATTATTGCTATTATCAATCATAGTAAATTATTTTTCGGAGTCTTTTTGACGGGGCGGCAGCCGGATGGTATTGGAGCCCTCAAGTGCCGCCCAGCATTATTGTTTCGGTGTAGACTAAAATCGAGCCTAACCCCGAGGGTAGGCGAATGGTTCCCAATGCAAACTAAGGTCGTGCGTTGCCTGGAGCAATAACATCTATTGTAAAAAAGAAAAAAATTGTTATGATAACAATACGATAATTAAAAAATGACTGTAAATCAAGGGAATAATGATAATAAATAATATCAAGTAACAATAATAAGTATCCGGTCATATGAAAGTGTTATTATTGTACTGAAAGTATATTTTTAAGGAGGTCGGAGCGTTAGCCACAATCTAAGGTTAAATTTAATAAAAAAAACACATGTTATTGTTTAGACTACACTGAGTCTTTACGAATTTTTTGAACTTTTTTCACCACCAAACACCAGAGATAAAAAATAGTTTAATGTATGTAATTTAACGTGCGGTTAGATGGGCAAGACTTTCACACTAAAGGTTATGTAATTTTTTTTGTTATTTAGCGCCAAGATAAACCATTTCTAACAACGGATTAACGCAAACTGAACCTTTGTAAACATTTAGAACAAAAATCCTCATCTTGCCCATCGTAAACCATGAGCCAATAAACTCGTGACGTAAATATGAATAGGAATAATTGTAAATTACTCAAAATTTCATTGTGAATTGTTTAAAACATTCTTTGTCGTAGTTTTTTTCATAATAATCATCGATGGTGTTATACTTTTTCAAGTTGGTAGTAACACAAAAGTTTTTCTACTTTACGTAATAAAAATATTAAAATGCATAATTTTGCCCTTTAATTATATATTTAAAAAAATTAGCATATACAGAATAAATCTGTACCTCGTATGCATTTTTTTGAGGTTCATTGAAAAAAAAAATGAATAAATCGTCATTTGACTCAACTGAATCGCTCCAACCTCCTTAATTCTCCATTTCTGATGAGCCCAGTTGCCAGAAGCAACGCCAATTGCCCACACAGCAACGGCGGCACTTTCTTCAAATAATAATAACTCCATTGTTTATAAAAAAATTTTTATTGAAAGAAAACTCAAACTTGGCAAGCCTATCTATTAATTGTGTGTAAATTCCCGTCCTCGTCTTCGCGATAGTCTCATCAAAAAAAAATATTAAAAATCGACCAGTTTTTTGGACGCCAGGTATGGGCAGATTCGGTTAATGAATTTCCTCATCGTATAATGACCAGGAAATCGTTGTAAATCATACGAAGAACAATTTCATCCTTATTTAAATAGTAAATAGAAATATATTGGCCTGTATGAGTGTCAACGGAGGGAAATTCGTGTCAAACACGCTCAATGCATAAATGCATTCTCCTCGAGAGGCCCGAGACCACCATACAATTTAAATAATGTGCTCTCCGTGTCCGTTGACTTCGTGTCAACATTTGTTTTTTTCATCTCCATCTGCGCGTTTTAAGCCCGATATTTGTCTGAGTCGTGGAAATGTAGTCTGATAAAAGTCACTGCGAATGTCAGGAGAGAAAAATCTCTCTCCTCTCTCTCTCTCTCTCTCTCTCTCTCTCTCTCTCTCTCTCTCTCTCTCTCTCTCCCCTCTTCCTCTTTGTTCCTTTTTTTACACTGAGAGAAAAGTCCATGGTATTTACAACAAACGACCATGATAAAAGAGGGAATAGTAAAACTCATTATAGTTTATTGACACCGCAATCATAATATGATTAACACAATTATAAGCGAAAAGTGTACCTAAACATGCGATTTTGGTGGCGTGTTTGAGTATCTATCATCACCGAAATGATTATTCACTGTTGAAAAAGGCTCGACTATATAGATATGGTTAATGCAGTGCTATAACAAAATCGGGGTACAAATACTAATGTTGTATGCTATACGTTAAGTTTTGTTCAGTCAAACTTCCACTATTATTTTCAAGTACAATTCGATGAATTTTCAATTTCAATGAACGCTGAAAATTTGGGTGATTTTCGGGAATTTTTCGGAAGAAAAGTACTCAATTAAACGTTTCGGAAAATTAACAATATATTTGGCTATATTTGACCTATTTTAGATAATTTTTTCATAGAAAAATATTGAGATCCAAGCGCCTTATGCGCTGCCTTCGGAGGCGCGAAAAAAAGTTCCTCCACTGCTGACATGATTCCGGCCGATTGAGTAGCTGAAACCGAAAAAGGAAAAAATGTCGTTAAACTGGAAGGTATTTCCTGTACAATGACGTAGGATTTTCGAAAAATATCAAAATCTAACAAAATGGCGTAGTTATGAAAGAAAAGTCTGTTTTCTTGCCTATAAAATGGTCGTTTTTTCAATGTCAAATCGTCAATTTTCATCTAATCAAAAATATCCTACGTCATTGTAGAGTAAATATATTCAAGAGTACTCATTTCAAATTTCAAGTCAATCGGATAATTGCTCTTTGAGTTACAATGTCAGCAAATTTGTAAAATCTCATTTCGAGAAAAACGTGCTTAACGATTTAACTATCGATTTTTGCAAGATAAAATGATAGAGATACGGCCTTGCAATTTTTACAGGATATTCTTGAAAGTATAAACTGTCGAAAGAGGCAAATAAATTCGATTTTTTGAAAGTGTTACATTGGTATAGCCTCTTAACGTTTTCCGAGTACGATTTGTTAAAAGACCTTATGAAAAGTGACTGTACGAAAAAAATTATAGCAAAGTTTACTTATAGCGAAGACGTAAATCATTTGCAGTTCGAGCAACTGCAGCTTAATATTTTAACCCTTAATAGTCACACAGGGTCCACGGGACCCAAACAAATTATTTTTATATCGTACAACTTTTGTTTCCAATAAAACATACAGTTTTTTATATGCGTAAGCGTTTCATTCTTTTCTTCTAAATCGCACCTCCGTTGGATGAAATAAACATACTTTTTGAAAAGTCCACAGAAACCGCTATGTCTATTTCAAAGTAAATTGTTTCCAGATTATAAAACCATTAAAAATTTTTTTGTTAATAATTACAAGAGTTACAGCTATTTAAAAAAAGTCAATTTTCACGTTTTTTTGCATAATTTTTTTTTGCATATTTAAAATTTAAATTTTGATTTCTAACCAATATCCTTGTATTAAACAAGGTTCAAGTTATACCTCACTATTTTTTTCATATCACACAGTTGAATAACACACCAAATACGCATTTAGCAGGTCGTATCTTATAATATGGTACAAGTCACTATAAACATCGTCGCAAATCATAGGCAACATTTTCAATCAATGTATATATATTTCAGTTCACTATTAGAATCTTGGGGAAGTACATTTTTTTATAGTATCAGGGAATATCTATTTTATAAAAACCTACTATATTATATAGCATTAAGGGAGAATTTGTCCTTGAAATTTTCAAAAAATCAATTTGAGCTCAACATGAGCAGCTAGAAGAAGAGGAGGGATGTCTTTATGGACCAGGCATTGCCGATTAGCGGTAATTATAAACACATTTGTGTAAACACATTACAAAACTTTAAACGCATTTTTCTCGAAAACACGTTTTTAAAAATGGCTGACATTCTCCTGACCGCTGTAATTAACATATCGACCTGAAATTTGGAGAGCATACTCAGAAAATATGTCTTCACGGAATGACGCATCGTTTTTTCGATAGATACATTTTTGCATTTATTATTTATCTTTTTATGCGAAAAAAAACGCGAAAATTCGATTTTTTTTAAATTGCCGCCATTTTCCGAAATTTGTACTAAACGAAAAACCCATCCGTCATTCCATAACCAAAGGGTCACAGATTGACAATATGCTTTAAATTTGTGTTTCAGATGAACAAAGAGGGGGCAGTGATGTCAGCCGTTTACCTCCCGCGATTTGAGGACCTGTTTTCGCGGAGCTGCAACGGCCGCCATTTTGGGTTTTTTTTTTCAAAAAAAAAAAATTTTTTAACGTTCTGTATATCATGAATAAAAGCAAGAAAAAAACCGCACTCAAAAAGCTTTACTCGTTTCCTTTAAAAAAAATAAAATGTAAACACCTGAAATATGGCACTCCAAGGACAAAGTCTCCGTTAAAGAATAAACGTATGTTTGTAAGATCGGTGGTTGCGGTGAACATATGTACATAATTCATGCAACTGCTAAAATATCAATAAGCAGTACTATACGTTTGGCAGTAACTATAGCTATAAAGTATTATCGTCTTCTCAGGGAAATATAAAATATAGTTAAAATATGGTTGAGAAGACCATACATTTCTCCCAGTGTACGAGTAAAGCGTAATGAAAAAATCGGCACGTTCCTAACGTAATTCAGATTCACTGTTAATCCCCATAAATACCCGAAGCTGTTCACTTTCATTTCATCGTGTGCAGTGGATTATGATCGATGGAGACGCGAGTCATCGCTATGACGATGGATATAAAACGAACAAGAAATCGGAAGTGAATGGCTATTCCAAATTGATTCCACTCCATTTATCTCGATCCGGACTTTCCTTGCGCGACTCTCGCGACCGGCTGCTTCTCGATTTAAGGAGGGGGGCGCGTGGCCGAAGATTTTCTATTCTCGGCCGATCAACATTTATTTATAGCATCGAAGAAGTGTTCGATCGGAGTGTATCGGTGGATGAGCTTTCTTTCCATTTCTCTGGCACGTGCAATCAACATAAAAAAAACGTCTCCGTCGTCGATTCTTCTTTTTATTAATGTTTTTTTTATCGCATCGCATTTTTTCAACGCGACGACTTTCGTGAATTTTAAGTTTTGGAACGAGCAGTGTATTTTGGGGTATAGAACGATCGTCAATTGATTGAAACAAATCTTCATTGATCATCGTTCAGTCGTAGTTTACCGATTGATGATAACGTTATACTTTTATAAATTATTAATTAATTCAGTGACTCGTTACAATCTATCGGTGTCGCCGTGTATCGCATACTCTTTCTTCGCGTCTCCGTATTCTCGTGCGTCATATTCTTTGCATGCCACACGCCACGCGCGACGATCTGAACAAACAAATAGTGAGGCGATAAACAAGCCGCAATATGAAGTAATATTTCTTCAGGTCGAACATTTTTCAGGATCGAAAAAATCGAGACGTATTTTCACGAGCACATTTTTGGGGGAGTAGCAATTATTGTTTTGGGTTAACACTTTGAGAAGGCGGGAAGATTTTTGGCAAATTATATGCGTGGGAGTGATGATGAATTGTGGAATTGGATAATTTAACCGGGGGATTAGTTCTAATTAAACATGAATTACTAACTCTAAGTTAAGAGGAGGGTAGGGTTTTGCACTTTTGAAAAATCGATTTTTTTGTCTTTTCTTATAGTTAAACATTTCAAGAATATAATCCCAAAATTTCAAGTCAATCAGAGCAAAACTCTCGAAGTTATTGACTATTTAGTCCCGCTCCTCTAACACTGTAGCTCCGACTTCTCTAAGCTTCAAACGCGTTTTTTTCGAAACCACTTTTTCAAAGTCCACTGCCATTTGAAAACTACATGACCGATTTATTTCAAACTTGGTACACATTTTCTACATATAAAATACCTCCCCCCAACGGTTGGTTTGAGATTTTTTTTTACATTGAGGGGGTGTTCCAACCCCAAAATGGCGGAATTTTTCGTGAAAAATAGCACTTTTCACTTTACATGACCACCAAAAATTTAGAAATGAAAAAAAAAATTATCAAAGACCGTTGGGGGGAGGATTTGATGATACTTTGACTAAATTTTAATGGTACTTAATTTCAGATAATTTCTAGCTGAGATACAGTGAACACCGCAAACCGTGTTTTTCCAAAAACGTTCTTGGAAAAGCTTTGTCACCGGTTTGTTTGTGGATATTTTTGCGTACAAATTTCACGGAATGTTCTTGAAATGACACTTAATAATGTACAAAAGGTTTCAATAAATTTACTCTATTCATATAGATGAAAAAAATTCGCAAAAAAGTGTTTTTTTTTCACGCTGAAACCCCTACCCTCCCCTTAATAATAATTTACATTTGGGATTCGTTCGAATCGTGATTAATTAATTCAGGAGCGCTCCGACGGTTCACAAAAATCGGTTTTCATCAAATCAAATTTGGTTAAACATTTGTTTATTTGATTCCATCAAATCAGATTTAATCAAACATTTTTTATTTTATCTCACGAAATCACATTTAATCAAACCTTTTTTATTTTATTACACCAAATCAAATTTAATTAAACATCCTGTATTTTATTTCATCAAATCCAATTTAGTCAAATATTTTTAATTTGATATCATCAAATCAATAAACGCATTTTTTTTCTATTCCAATTTTAAAAACTCCAGGTATTGTTTGCGTTCTCTCTCTCTCTCTCTCTCTCTCTCTCTCTCTCTCTCCGTCCCTTGTCTCCGTTTATATTGAATTTTATCAGGCGTCTGTCTCACCAATCGAGAGCTAATTATTTGCTCAAGTGAACCGTGCTTCCCCGTCTTGTTTTGATGGAAATCTTGGTCTCCTTTCTCACCAGACACTTTTCAATTTCCGAAAAAAACCGTACGAGTTTTCTCATTTCGAACATTTATTTATTCCACCGAATTTCATTTCTTTTTTTCGTTCTTTTCTTATAATTTAATCGTCGTTCTTTTTTTTATTTAATTTAATCACATGTCAGCTCTGAGGAAACGAGTCGCGTGGGATCATCTTTCTCTCGTCAAATTGCGATGATGTCAGTGACGAGATTGAACGTCCTTAGCCGCGGAGCCATCTCCTCTCTCCGCGCTTATTGAATAATCGTTAATATCTTATGCGTCCGATTTACTCGTCACGTTTTCTCACGGGTATTACAATTCAGACACCTATACGTATGATAATATTTTTCACGGAGAGAACAGTCCCCCTTGACCCGATGTATGCATATATATATATATATATATATATATATATATATATATATATATATATATATGTGTATGTATATGTATGTATGTATGTATGTACGTTACAACCATCTATTGTGCGACGGAATACGAGTTCGTAATTGTTTCCTGAGTTATGGATGTTTCATTATTTTGTATTGGAAGAGTGGCAGTCTCGGGCAGCAGCTGAAGCAATTTTTCTTTGTCAAGCTCTGGTCAAACACTTGGAATATCGCTCGGAGTATTTTTAGCGACTATCTGTGCTTAATCGCAAAATTACTCATTAGTCACTGCGAGCTCGGCATTATGTGTATGTAGGTACAAAGAAAATCGCACTTTTACATATACAGAGTGTTAGGAACGTCGATGCATTATGAATAAAAGCAAGGGGGGGTGATAGGTCACCTCGTCAAAAACATATCCAACCTAGGTTACTTTAGTCCAAGGTCTAAGGATTTCGAGTTATCGTGGTAAATATGATTTTTGGAAAATTTCCCAAAATTAGGTACTAACTCGTTCATAATGTTCAAATAGACAATAATTGGTAACTAAAAACTTATTTGCGCTTAGCTTAATACGTATTCAATGGACAAACTAACTAACCAGTGTTACACGTTCAAAAAAACGTTTTTTTTGTTGCCTTTTTCGACAGTTTATACTTTCAAGAATATCATTATCATTTATATAATTTATATCAATATAATTTTATCTTGCAAAAATCGATAGTTAAATCTTTAAACGCGTTTTTCTCGAAACGAAATTTAACAAATTTGCTGACATTGTAACTCAAAGAGCAATTATCCGATTGACTTGAAATTTGAACTGAGTACTCTTGAATATATTTACTCTACAATGACGTAGGATATTTTTGATTGGATGAAAATTGACGATTTGGCATTGAAAAAAACGACCCTTTTATAAGCAAGAAAACAGACTTCATTTCATAACTGCGCCATTTTCTTAGATTTCGATATTTTTCGAAAATCCTACGTCATTGTACAGGAAATATCTTCCAGTTTAACGACATTTTTTTCCTTTTTCGGTTTCAGCTACTCAATCGGCCGGAATCATGTCAGCAGTGGAGGAACTCTTTTTTTTGGTGCCTCCGAAGGCAGCGCATAAGTCGCTTGGATCTCAATATTTTTCTACGAAAAAAATAAGTAATATAGGTCAAATATAGCGAAATATATTCTCAATTTTCCGAAACATTTAATTGAGTACTTTTCTTCCAAAAAATTCCCGAAAATCACCCAAATGTTCAGCGTTCACACTGGCATAGCCCCTTGAAAAGTTGTAAAAAAATAAAAATACCTTTTATGTTAATGCTATTTAAAAGAAAGCAGCAGTAACATGAGAAGCAAACAAGTTAGTACCCAATTTTGGAAAAAAAATTCAAAAATCTTATTTATCATGATAACTCGAAATCCTTAGACTTTGGACTAAGGTAACCTAGGTAGATAGGTTCCTAACGAGGGGACCTACAGCCCCTTAGCGCTTTGCATCACCTCCCTAACACCCTGTGTATATATATATATATATATATATATATATATATAAGATATTGTGAATTCGTTATGTTTATGAAACGTTGGCCAGTAGCCCATCTGGTTGTTTTGAGGATGGTTCTTGACAGGTTTTCAAACAAATCGTTGATTTTGGGGTCTAGATAATATTTGTAATGATCCTTACGTAAATATGCTTACGTTTGTGTAAAGTTGCATTCGAATACATTAATGGACCATCTAAGTGTACCCGGCCAAAAAATTGTCAATTTTCGCGATTTTTTTTCGAATGGATCCGAGGGGGGGACGAGGATGATTTTTTTTACGAATAAGACCACTCTTTAACAATACAAAAATATTTTTTCATTCGTTTTCATTTATTTTTACTTGTTGTTAATAATTATTTTAGAAAGTGGGTTAAAAAAATGGGGGCAATCGGTGCTCACGATTGTGGCGGCAGTTTGCATTTGAAAGAAAAAATCAAATTGATTATTAATCTTTAGGGAAGCCGCTATGTCCCAATGGAGGTTTTTTGTTTTGTTTTGAAATTTGACAAAATGGCGACGGCTTGAAGAAAAGATACGAAATTTCGGCCCTTTTTTTCAACAGTTTTTCGTGTGAAAAAATAGGAAGATTTCAAAAAAAAGCTTCGATAGGGACATAGCGGCTTCTCTACAGATTAATAATCAATTTGATTTTTTTCTTTCAGATGCAAACTGCGGCCACAATTGTGGACACCGATTGCCCCCATTTTTTTAACTCACTTTCTACAACAATTATTAACAACAAGTAAAAATAAATAAAAACGAATGAAAAAATACTTTTGTATTGTCAAAGAGTGGTCTTATTCGTGAAAAAAAATCATCCCGATCCCCCCCTCCTATCCATCCAAAAAAAAAATCGCGAAAATTGACAATTTTTTGGCCGGTTACACTGAGATGGTCCCTTGAGACTTCCAGGATGAGGAGCGCGAGGACAGTTGATGGCTATGAGGACGGTCCTCAAAGTCGAAAGTCTTTGAAATCACCTTTCTCCACATACACGTATATGCATTCTTGTATGCGTGTATGTATACATGACTCCGAGGTAAAACACTTCGGGAGTTACGAGTCGAAAGTTTGAATTGTAACGTTGCACAACAATCCGGAGTGCTCCGCAATATCGCAATAATTTCGTCTCGAGTAAACGACCGAACGTTCATTCTCGATTGTCCCATACATTTGACATTTGTTTTCGAAAATGAATATCGAAATTCCGACAATCGCCGCTTTCCTGTTGACTTTCTTTAAATGAAATTCTCGATCGAACGTTTTCGTTTCATTGGAATGATTTTTTTTCAGACGGGTAACGATCAGTGAGAATGCAAAGTAGATTTGTCGTGTCTCCAACGTGGGGCGGGACATTCCGATCCCACTGAATCGGAAATGACACCGGGCCGAAGAAGCAAGCGAAGAATTCCGGTCGTGGTCTCCCACGGCGACGAAATTACAGCGTACGAGAGTTACAAGAGTCTTTCGCCACTGTCGCCAAGGCCCTCTTGCCCCCGACGAACAATGGGCATCGAGTGTCGAGGCCCAACCTACCTGACGTCGGTGACCGACTGGGTCGGATCCACAGGGCGAGCCAAACAAGCCGATATCGTCCTTAATACGAAAAGGCACGGATTTTTATTGACAAAAAAAACTAGGGCAATTGATAATGGTAAATGAGCTGAGGTGAGTGCGAGACGCGACTCCAGGAATCAGCCTGAAAACTCCAGGAGTGACCCTGAAAACTCCAGGAGTCACCCTGAAAATTCCAGGCTTGACCCTGAAAACTCCAGGTGTCACCTTGAAAATTCCAGGAGCCACCCTGAAAACTCCAGGAGACACCCTCCAAATTCCAGAAATCACCCTGAAAATTCCAGGAGTCATCCTGAAAACTCCAGGAGTCACCCTGAAAACTCCAGGAGACACCCTGAAAATTCGAGGAGTCACGCTGAAAACTCCAGGAGTCACTCCGAAAATTCCAGGAGTCACCCTGAAATCTCCAGGAGTCACCCTGAAGGTAACAATTTAGAAAAAAAAATGATTTGGATTCAACTCACTTGATGAGGATTTTCCAGAAGCAGCCAAAGCTGGATCCGTTGGGCACTTCGCTCGCGTACGACACAGTCATTTCCCGACTAAACGTTCAAGCCAGTTTGACGCACCCTTTCCGCCGAGGAAACAAAAAGAAGAGAAACAAAAATCGTACCACCGCGTCCGACCAGCTCGGCCCCGGCCCTTCGAGGGACCAGTGGATCGACGAAAAATCGAACAGGTCAGAGCGAAAAACTTTTGTCACTCGCGTACATCCGGTGGACGGATCGCCCTCTACCGGGCCGCCCCAATGACTCGATCTTTCCCTTTCGGTTGTCTTTTTTCTCGCTCTCTCTCTCCTTTTTTTTGTCCTACTCAGAACTTCCGGAATTTCGACCACGAGTCGACGATTGGTCTTCGCGTTTTTGGTCCCCTCATCGGTAACACCATTACCACTTTGCACGTGTACGCGAGGAAACGAAAAAAATCGCGAGCGGCCGTCGTGTTGTTCGGCTTAAGTTTAACGTCAAGTTCGAACCCGCTGAGGGAGTTCGCCGAGCCTTTACCAGCTGACCGACGTTTGCCGCGCTGCCCTGACTACTCACTGAGCTCCACTGACGTCGAACTGTGAGGAAACGGGCGAACGGGGCCTGTGGGACCGCTACCATATTGCCACCTCTACCAACAGGCTTACCGACGAAACGAAATGCGATCCAGGCACGTGCATCGAGACGAACGCACCCGATGCCTCCCCACCTGCTCGCATGTACAAGAATCTCGCCTTACTACTTTTGCCGTCAGTTTACTCGCTCAACTCGCAGTTTTCCTTCCAGGAGCTGCTCCCGGGCTCCGCGGTGGCCCTTGATCGGATGGATCACCCCAACAGGCGATCAACCGTGGTTTAGGTTGTTATGGGGTTTAGCCGTCGGGAGTGAAGTTAAAGGGGAGTATCCTATGATTGTGCACAGAGCCGATTAACTGTTACCAACTGTTTGCTTTCAAATGATCGTCATATTAAACGTGCGTTTTCGAAGTATTTTTCTACATCTGTAAAAATATGTATTTTTGAACATTCGGTGATTGCATCAAGGCCCCCACTTCTAGCGCAAAAAAAGGCCTTTTTCATGAATTTTTTAAAAGAAAACCACAAAACTTTTTTAATCGATCAATATACCATCTTAAAGAACACATCTTGAAGAACTTTCAGTAGTTTTTTTATTGAAAAATATTACATTGTTTAGTGGCAAATGGCCGTCAATGAAATAATGTTTTTATATACACGGTTTGCGGTGACCAACATTGCGGCGAAGAGGATCATCTGAAAAAAAAATGCGGATGGATTTAGTCAAATATAAGTACAAACTAGTCTTCAATCGAAGGATTTTAAAAAATATTCATTCTTCACAAAATGGCGGACAGTCAAAGTTAATGGTTCGATTTTAACGAAAAAAACGGCCGTTTTTGGCTATAAAACGGCCATTTTTTTCGAAAAAAAAAAAATCGAACGATTAAAGACTACATTTTTATGTATTAAATAAGCCTGCAAAATTTCAAGAAGATCGGTTCATTAGTGTGCGAGTAATCTTGGTCACCGACTTCAGAAATGCCATTTTGAGAAAAACGCGTTTAAAGTTTCAATTTCAGTTTACACGAAGAAAATATTTTTTTGTAAACTTACATAGAGTCATCTGTTCCGGGCATCTAAAAAAACTGCACTTCAAATTGCACTTCAAAAAAATGCAATAAAAAAAAATCGATTTTTTCAAAATCGCAAGTGGGGGTAACCCCTTAAGACGTTAGGCCACAGTAACGGGTTTAAAATCATGTGCGAATTTAACCATTTTTTTCGTATGGAAAAGTGATTCACTCGTAAAATGAATTACACATCTATTTACTGTGAATATCAAGCTGTTAGAAAAAAAAATTGTTTTCGATGTACAAAAAGGCCGACTACTAATATTGTCTTTTATCTTTTTTTAGCATCCACAATATTTTACCTAGAATAAAAAACAAAAATTCTCGTCAATCTACATTAGAATACCTAGAGAAGCACGTACGGAATTTAAAAAATATTGTTTTATTCAAAAGTTGTAGGTATTTGAACTTAAGAAATGAATTTTCAGTGAAAAATTTCCTTATAACTGCTCATAAACTCGTAGTTCTCTGCGAAATGCAATTATGAACATAACTTTTAAATTTGAAGTAAATCAAGTGAAAATTGTTGAAGTTATTTGTCAGGCCAATTGGAAAAAAGCTGTTTCGAAAAGTTTCGAGTAGTCGGCCATTTTGTACATCGAAAAATATATATATATTTTCTAACAGCTTGATATTCGTACAAAATAGACGTGTAATTGATTTTATGAGTAAATCACTTTTTCATACGAAAACAATTGTTAAATTAGCACATGATTGTCTACCCGTTACAGTGGCCTAACAACTTAAAGGTTGTCATTACTTTGTATAATTGTTTTCTATAACTCTTTCTCGTCCAATTAACGCGAACCGAATTGGCAACGTCGTAAATCGTGATATATCATAACGCCCAGGTTGGCAGAAGTGTCGCGAAGTTAGAGATATGTGCGCCTCGTTCGTAACCTCAATATCGGCCCAAGGAGCTGTCAAAAATGAATATCGGTCCGAGTAAGCAAAAATTCCGCATGGAAAGAAAAAGTGTGTACTAAAGTTGTCTATAATCTCGAAAAAATTAAAAAATTAAATAACTTTCCGATATTTTATAAAAAAATGTATGTATGGAACAAAAATCCATGTTATTTTGTTTTTGCCTAGAAATGTCTAGAAATGTATAATTTCTGAACATAGTTATTAAATTAATATCAAGAGGCCGAAAAAATAGGCTTTTTGGGATTTTTTTTTTTCAGAAAAACTACAAAATAAATCGAGATTACAAAAAGGGTGTTTATCATACATATCAGTGACTGTATACAATAATTTTTTGAAGCGATTAATTTCAAAATGGCGGCTGTGCAGCGTTTTTCTCAAAACTGCATTTTTTAAGTTGGCCGGAAACATAACTCAGACAATTTTCAATTGATTCACTTGAAATGTTGATTACACCTGGAAAAATACATTTTCTATGGAAGTACGTAGGATTTTTTTTATATTGCATGGTTCATTTGTTATTAACAATTATCTAACGATTTTTTAGGCAAATTTTTGGAAAGTTAAAAAATTTCGTCACATAATTGTTAATAACAAATGAACTATGCAATATAAAAAAAATCCTACATACCTCCATAGACAATGTATTTTTCAAGATATATTCAACATTTCAAGTGAATCGGTAGAAAATTGTCTGAGTTATGTTTCCGGCCAACTTAAAAAATGCAGTTTTGAGATAAACGCTGCACAGCCGCAATTTTGAAATTAATCGCTTTAAAAAAATTATAGTATACAGTCACTGATATGTATGATAAAAACCCATTTTTGTAATCTCGATTTATTTTGTAGTTTTTCTGGAAAGAATCCCCAAAAAGACCATTTTTTCAGGCTCTAGAGTGGCTTAACCCCTTAATCGACAATTCCACCCATTTCTTGAAACAAGTAGTGGACTGCTCTGGATATTGCTTTCGATGAAATTTATTCGTATTCCCGGGATCAGCAGGCTGCAGGGCCTACCAACGTCCGAGTACTTGCCTGCTTACGAGCGTGTGTACAGATGCTCGGTTGTTTCGCACGCAGAGATGTAGGCGCTCGAGAAAACCTGCTGCGAGCGCCATCTACCGATCTCCGAACGCCCCTCCCGATCACCTTGCGGACGGCCTAGCCTGAGGCCGATTTATGACCTTTCTGCATCATCCGGAATCTCGCTGCGTACGTGTAAGAAATGCCCACGATCATTCGAGAATCAATAAAACAGAAAAGGCACTTTTGGCCGTTTGTATTCAAATGAAAATCGGTCCTTGGAAGCCTCGAGATTCTACGGTCGACGAGGAAGTCTCACTCGCAGCCGATATTGACAATACTTTTGTGCCAACATTTGCCCATGTCCGGGTTCAATGCCTACCGGTAATCGGCAATGCACCGATTTTTTTTTCAAATGGAAAACCGGTCGTTGAATCTTTGTTCGACCGTGAATAGTCCGAGTTGCGTGGCATCGGGGGTTTGACGGTTTGCGAAGCTTGATGCAAACGGAAATGATGGGTGGAACGCCGATTGGTTGAAAATCTGCGGGCTGATTGTCTGGCCCTTATCGTCACTTCGAGGATAACGATGGGCCCGTATGTCCTTGCTGATCGAACAGCGCTTGACTGCTGTGTTGATGACTGACTAGTGTCATTCAACCTCACGGTTAATTAACAATTAATATTAATGCACATATTTTCCCATTGCACGATACACTCAGAAAAAAACCAATTGAATCAAAAACATATATTGGTTGATCCAAATAAATGTGCTGCTGCGGAGTGCCACCGATATATGAGATTGTTACAATACTATAAAATATTGCAAAATGTGATTGATTTAAATAACATATTATTTTTTTTGAAAAAGGTTGCTACAACATTTTTTATTTCGTACAAAAATATAATCAATAGAATTAATTATGTCTTTACTGCATCGAAACGAATATGCCATGGGATGTAAGTTTTTCAATTTGTTTTAAATCTTAAATAAAAAGTGAGCATTGGAATTATCATCCACGATAATAGTGGAGAGAATATCAGATATCCAATGGAATATCCATGGAGAGAATGTCAGTTATTCAACTGATAAGAACAGATACTACACTTTGATCTTAGCCACAGGCCAAGAAGCGATACTGTTTAGAGTTTCTTCGGCGTTTAAGGATGTATGGCAACTAAGTTATTTACTACTGTTCGAATTGAAACTCACTGATATTGTAAAGGAAAATATCGAGAACTTTTTGAGATTAAAAAAACAAAATTTGCCCACGTGAATGCTGAGATAAACGAATTCAAAGTTGGGTCATTTAACACGGGGAACATAGGACTGTACGTCCAAAATTCCCTTTACATTGGCAAAAAAGGTATTTCCGGAGTACTCTTTTGTAAAAAAAACTTTTGTGCGGTATCGCTGTAATATGCATGATACGTTAAAAAAAAATCGACATGTGCCCATATATTTTGCGAGATATTGCGAGTTAAATGGGACCGTTTTCGTATTTCTTTAGCTCGTATGTCGTAACCACGACAACGTCAGGGAAAACGTACATCAAATCAGCAACTAAATTTGCAGTTAAAAATTGAAAATTCTTTTTTCTGTACCCCATGTTATACTTTGAGCTGTGGTAAATCTCCTTTTTAGCTTCAATGAATACTACAATTATTTTATTTAGTCTTTAAATGCGATTTTTGCAAATTGCATAATCAGTTCTGTAACGACTCTGCAGTAGCTGCCATACATCCTTAAGTACATTTTCGGTTCGCGCTACGCTTACGAGAAACGAGCGCGCGTGCGGCTTCTAGCGGTTACTCCGAGAACTACGGGTTTCCTCACACCTATAATTTCGGTGGCGCTCGGCCATGATTTGGTTGAATTTTTTCAACCAAATGCGCAAGAAACAAATTTTGCTTTCGCATAATTTTTCAACCAATTCAGACATTTGCTTGATATTTTTCAATAAAAATAAAATATTAATGTTTTAACGAATAATGTACTTGGAAATCAATATCGGATATGGTGAAAAAAATAAAATAACATATTTACTCAATAGAAATTTTATCTGAATCAAACGACGAAACTCAATTTTTCTTGTGTACTCGAATCAACAATATTCATGTTATGAATTGAAACGCTTTTTTTGTTCGTTGCAGAAAATGCCTTTAAAACTATATAATTTATTCGCGATAATTTTTTAGATAGATTCAATAATATATTGTTCTCGGCTAACTAATCTTTTGAATGAAAAAAAAAACTTAATTTTATCATGTTATTAAAGTCAATAGCGTTTTGTTTGGAATAATAAATCCGATTATTTACAATTTTACAACTGAATCAACGAAATTTCATTCAATAACACCAATGATATTGGATCAATGATTTTTTTTCTCAGTGTAGGATAGTGCATTGGGAAACGGCAGGCTATCGGCAATCCTGAAGTCTCCTCCAGGAACTGCAAATAGTAAAGTGGCAAGCTCGTGGCAAAGCCCGAAAGGAACATTGGAACATTTCGACTGCACAATTTTTTTTAATTTCGTCATCGGACATTTTCCATAATCCAATTTCTTCTTCCACAAATCAACCGCTGGACCTTCGATCAGACCTTGACGTCTTTCCGTATATTGAAAACCGTATCGGCGGACACTTGAAACAATTTCTTCTCGAACTCTGTCATGCGCATTCGTATGACTTGGGTCACTCCGTTCTCGCCGATGATACAGGGCAACGAGAGAAACATTTCGTGACAGACATCGTGGTGTCCCTTGGAACCGGATGAATCGAAAATCGGTATCAATTCAAGATGTCGAGGGTTGTATCTAAATATGGAATTGTGATTGTGTTTTTTTGTTGTTCACGTACCTGAATCAACGTTGATATTGATTTGACCCGTTGACTGTTGCAAAGTATGTCTCTCGTAATATCGGCGATGGACAAACCGATTGCGGTGTTGGAGTAGCCCTTCAAGCACCGCACGGTTGGTCCTCTGAAGAAAATAATACCTGAGTATTTTCTGTTCCAGTATATTGGTGGTGAAAAAAATATTGATGCACAATTCCCGCATGGAAATTTATATACGCAAATATATACTGCAAATTTATTTTATTAATAATTGTAGTATATGTGAAATGTATGCCATATATTGAAAATATATGTTGCATATATGTGCCAAATTCTAATTTTCGTAACGTTTTTTATATATGAGATGTATATGCGTGGTATTACTGTATATCAATGTATCATATATCACTGATATATGTAGCATTTACCCTGCATATATACCACATATATTTAGCATATATGTTGCATACACACTGCATACATACCACATATATACTGCATAAATGGTACATATATGCCACATATATACAGATATGCCTAGCATATCTGTATATAGTGTTTATATGTGATAGTGTACTTTAACTGTAAGTTAAGTTTTCTTTAAGTTTAAGTTTTAAGTTTTATTAAGTTTAACTGTAATAGTGTTTATACACAGCACATATTTCTTGTCAGGAATATATATCAAAAATGTATGCGTCATACATGACGCATAAATGACACATATATGAGTCATATATGACGCATACATTTTTGATATATTTTTCCGACAAAAAAATAGATTGAAAATATATCGAAAATATATAGGTCACATATGCGTCATATATTTGGTGCATATATACTAAATATATACGTATTATTCTATTTTTCGTCACTATATATATATATGTAGCATGTATTTTCTGCATATATTTTACATACATAAATTTCCATGGGGGTTTAAGGGGCTATACCAGTCTGACACTTTCAAAAATCGATTTTTTTTGCATTTTTCAACAGTTTATACTTTCAAGAATATCATTATGATTTATATAATTTGTATCAATATCATTTTATCTTGCAAAAATTGATAGTTGAATCTTTAAACGCGTTTTTCTCGAAATGGGATTTTTCAAATATGCTGACATTGTAACTCAAAGAACAATTCTCCGATTGACTTGAAATTTTAACTGAGTACTCTTGAATTTATTTACTCTACAATGACGTAGGATATTTTTGATTGGATGAAAATTGACGATTTGGCATTGAAAAAAACGACCATATTATAGGCAAGAAAACAGACTTTTTCATAACTACGCAATTTTGTTAGATTTTGATATTTTTCGAAAATCCTACGTCATTGTACAGGAAATACCTTCCAGTTGAACGACATTTTTTCCTTTTTCGGTTTCAGCTACTCAATCGGCCGGAATCATGTCAGCAGTGGAGGAACTTTTTTTTTGAAGCCTCCGAAGACAGCGCATATGTCGCTTGGATCTCAATGTTTTTCTATGAAAAAATTATGTAATATAGGTCAAATATAGCCAAATATATTCTTAATTTTCCGAAACATTTAATTGAGTACTTTTCTTACAAAAAATTCCCGAAAATCACCCAAATTTTCAGCGTTCACACTGGTACAGCCCCTTAAGTGAGAGAATATTTATTTTTCATCGAAAGGAAATTTACGCTCTTATGACATCCTTGGCGATTTCATTCCATCCTTCCTCGTCGCTCTCGAGACCGATATTCGGCAGAATGTCGCGAAGGAGTACGCCCGAAATGTTGAAGCTGGACCACAACGGAACTGAGGGAAATATATATACACACACACGTAGCAATTCGTAAGATCGGTATCTCAAACATCGAGTGACCTCGCCTTCTGTCACTCTCATATTACGCTACGACTGTCGTAAGATTTTCGAGCTGACGTGCGGACGTATATTTTTTTTCAGATCAGCTTACGATTTGCGCAATTTTTTAAGTTTCGCAAAGTACGAAAGTTTTATTATTATACTCAAAGTGCATTTTTATCTTTCATTTCACATGAGCCTCGTTGCCACAACCACCCACACCGATTGGCTATGTAGAACTTTGTTTATATAATACCTTCACTTTGTTCAATTGCATTAAAGTCTGCATTGTTGGAATGCAACGAAAATATTTTTTCCCTTATTGATGAACTTTTTTTTAGCATACTCAGCCTACAAAAATCACTGTAAAATTTTTGAAGATCCTCACTAGGGATCCACAGACTAAACCTGCAGAAAAAAAGGTTAGAAAGTAATGAAAATAAATAAATGAAAAAATGGCGAAGATTATTCGTTGCATTCCAACGATGCAAACTTCAACACCATCTTTGTTTAAGGTAATCCTATCGCTTCACACCAGTCATACCACTGTTCATAGTTGAAACTTCTACAATTTATATTTTTAACGTATGCAACAAAAAAATAATTTGTAATAACTAAAATTTTCTAAGAGTAAACTGTTCGATGAATGTTCACATTTAATTAGAAAAATGATTAAATAGTTATTCCAACGATTCGCGCAGTATTTCTAGGTTTGATATTTGGCAACATTGGTTCCATCTCCGTCTCTTTTTACTCAACCGAGCGAGTTTATTCTCCATGCTTTTCAACGTCGATCTGTCAAAACAATGTCAGGTGCGGGAAATATAAAGCATTGTATTGGGGCCACGACTGGCAAAAAGCGTGGAAAATTTGTGCCGGCGAAATATGTCGGTTAAGGGGCATGTGACACTTTCAAAAAATCGATTTTTTTTTGCCTTTTTCGACAGTTTATACTTTCAACAATAGCCTGTAAAAATGTCAAGGCCGTATCTCTAATTATTTCATCTTGCAAAAATCGATAGTTAAATCTTTAAACGCGTTTTTCTCGAAATGAGATTTTTCAAATTTGCTGACATTGTAACTCAAAGAGCAATTATCTGATTGACTTAAAAGTTGAACTGAATACTCTTGAATATATTTACTCTGCAATGACGTAGATATTTTTGATTGAATGAAAATTGACGATTTGGCATTGAAAAAAAACGACCATTTTATAGGCAAGAAAACAGACTTTTTTCATAACTACGCCATTTTGTTAGATTTTGATATTTTTCGAAAATCCTACGTCATTGTACAGGAAATACCTTCCAGTTTAACGGCATTTTTTTCCTTTTTCGGTTTCAGCTACTCAATCGGCCAGAATCATGTCAGCGGTGGAGGAACTTTTTTTTGGCGCCTCCGAAGGCAGCGCATAAGTTGCTTGGCTCTCAATATTTTTCGATGAAAAAATTATGTAATATAGGTCAAATATAGCCAACTATATTCTTAATTTTCCGAAACATTTAATTGAGTACTTTTCTTCCAAAAAATACCCGAAAATCACTCAAATTTTCAGCGTTCACACTGGTATAGCCCCTTAAATATGTAAATCTGATTATTTTTAAGGATCTGACGGACTCTCACTATTATATACACTTTTGTAGCGACCGAAAATTGGGTTTTTGTGTGTCATCCCGGAATTCCCTCACAAAAATCCGCAATTTTTAATATTTTTTCTCTGTAATTAGATCAATAACCGACCGTGAAATTTCACAGAGACGATTATTAATATATTTAGTGAAGCTCAAAAAAATGAAAATCCCATGGATTGAAGCCTGGCAATAGAATTACCTTCAATAACACCTTCATTGTTTATCGGTATTTTTCATCGAATAAAAAAAATCGAACTTGCCAAGAAGATGTATTCATTATGTGTAAAATCCCGACCTCAACATTCCAATACTCTCAACGGATAAAAATATAAAAAATCCACCCTTTTTGTGGGCGCCAAGCTCATGCAGACCGTTGAATGGCAAAGTGTGGGATAAAAAGTAAAACGATGGGTAGACGAAGAAAGATTGGGAACAAAAATGATAATGACTCACCCTGACTGTCACCGTGCTCCCCAATGATATATCCGTTGACCGAGCTCGGTGCAACCCCAATGCGATCGCCGATCATGTAACGCAATCTTAGCGTGTCCAAGTGACAACCGCTGCCGATTATACGATTGACCGGAAGTTTGCTGACTTGCCACGTGAGCCATGACAAAACGTCGACTGCGATAATTGATGATGGATCAAAATTTGGACTTTGGATGCTTCGATAACGAAGTAGGAAAATAATGCATGATCAATAAAGATTTGGGTAACATTTGTTTAAGGGGAGGGTAGGGGTTTCAGCGTGAAAAAAAACACTTTTTTGCGATTTTTTTCATTTATATGGATAGAGCAAATTTATTGAAACCGTTTGTACATTGTTAAGTGTCATTTCAAGAACATTCCATGAGATTTGTACACGAAAATATCCACAAACAAGCCGGTGACAAAGCTTTTCCAAGAACGCCTTTGGAAAAACACGATTTGCGGTGTTCACTGTATCTCAGCTAGAAATTATCTGAAATCAAGTACCATTAAAATTTAGCCAAAGTATCATCAAATCCTCCCCCCAACGGTCTTTGATAATTTTTTTTCATTTCTAAATGTTTGGTGGTCATGTAAAGTGAAAAGTGCTATTTTTCACGAAAAATTCCGCCATTTTGGGGGTGGAAAACCCCCTCAATGTAAAAAAAATCTCAAACTTACCGTTGGGGGGAGGTATTTTATATGTAGAAAGTGTGTACCAAGTTTGAAATAAATCGGTCATGTAGTTTTCAAATTGCAGTGAACACGGAATTTGAAAAAGTGGTTTCGAGAAAAACGCGGCACTGGCTTGGTTGTGGATATTTTCGCCTACAAATTTCACGGAATGTTCTTGAAATGACACTTAACAATGTACAAAAGGTTTCAATAAATTTACTCTATCCGTATAGATGAAAAAAAATCGCAAAAAAGTGTTTTTTTCACACTGAAAATTCTGCCCTCCCCTTAACAAAAAACTTCGAGACCTGGATTAGAAGCTATCAGAAACACAGCATTGGGGCTGTATTTCACCAATGGAGGTATGATGCTTTTAAAAATGTCGCTATTCCTTTGCACCAGATCCAATCTTGTTTCGCCCTTTTTCTGGCGAGCTCCCGCAGCCAGTATCACCACTTTCGAATTGCTAGTCACGCAGAAATCTATATAATGAATATTATTAATTCCGAATATTAATGTATTTTTATACATTGTAATGTATCAATGTATTTATACATTATATATATATATATATATATATATATATATATATATATATATATATATATATATATATATAAATTTATATTATACATATTATTTATTAGTTTTTAATATTATGAATATTAATAACCGACTGTAAATTCTTGGTTTTCGTAATTCTTAATTTCTCACCCGTGTCGTATTCGATCTGTGGGTCGTCCAGCAATGCCCGACCGTGAGAAAAATCCATTCCCTCTCCCTCGAGCTTTTTCGGAAAAGCGTCAACTATCGCCACGTGGCTGCTGATTTTCTGCGAGTTTTTTTTCCATACGTGACAAAAAGGCTCTCCCTGACGTTTCGAGGAATCTTATTATTTTTACCTGGAATAAAATCGCATTGGCACAAGCGACCCCTACCATACCGGCGCCCACGATCGTGACTTTGTTCCAATTGTCCCTCGTGGTCTCGGACACTTTGCAGAGAAGGTCCTCGCGCAAGCATACCGGCGGTCTGCCGAACAGGAAGAGCAAATTTCACTTTTACCGACTGACGGTTCTTCGGCGAACGAAAATCAGCCGGCAACGTACCGACGATCGGTAAGAAAAATGGTTTTTCAAGAAAAGAAAAACCAATCGAGAGATCGTTTTTCCGGCTTGTGCCGAGTCTGCTTACTCAGAACTGACCGCTCTTTGTATTTCTCTCTGGTCGAACGTTTTTTTCCACAATTTCGATGAACCACGATTTTTCTGCTCGGCGAAGATCTTCGTCAGAATCGTCGGTACGGAAGTGTGCGTCCGTCTCGGCGCTAGGTAAGTCTTACCGACCGAACAAAAAATCTTCCTCGACGTGGACACGAGATGCGATGACAGTTTCGAAAAACCGTACATGTTTTTTTCACTTCGAGACACCGAGATCGGCAATGCTCGGTTCCCGGATCTGCGATTCCGATGCCGGAAGCAATTACATTGCACTTGAAGAATTTTTACCCGCACTTGACTTCTTTTCGCGATTAGTCCCGAGTACTTTGTCAATTCGGCGAGTCACGCGGCTCGACATTTGGGAAAAAAAATGTTCTTGCAGCATTTGTCAAACGATTCCATAGTTACTGCGATGAGCTCGAAAACGATTTTCATCGATTCGTCAATGATTTTCCGTTAAGGCGTTGTATACCTTTGAAGAATAATGGTTTTTTTCTTAATTGGCTTAAATGATGTATGCACATCCCAAGAATGATATGGTCCAAAGAAAAATGTTTTTTTTAATGACATTAAACCCGTTTTTCTTGAAACCATGTTTTCAAAATCGGGCAGTCTCGTAGCTCCTACAATTTTTCACCGATTGACATGAAATTCCAACTTTAGCTTCGTAGATAGATTTTTTTGCGAAGTACGCATGATTTTAACGATCGATTAACAATTACAGTTTTGATGGAAAAATTGCGGCCAATTTTTAGTCGAAACTTTTTCATAATAGTTTCAAATTTGCAAAAATCAATCTTTTGTAATAATCGTGTGTACGTCGCTAGCAAAACTTATGCAGATTACGTAAAGTATTTTTTGTTCTAGGTGCTCATGTGCGTGTCCGACAAGACGGCCCGTAGAGGGCTTAAGGTCTTAGGCCACTCTAGAGGGCGAAAAAATAGGCTTTTTGGGGATTTTTTTCATAAAAACTACAAATTAATCAAGATTACAAAAAAGAGTGTTTATCATACACATCAGTGACTGTATACAATAATTTTTTTGAAGCGATGCTTTAAAAATGGCGCCTGTGCAGCGTTTATCTCAAAACTGCATTTTTTAAGATTGCCGGAAACATAACTCAGACAATTTTCAACCGATTTATTTGAAATGTTGAATATATCTTGAAAAATACATCGTCTATTGAAGTACGTAGGATTTTTTTTTATATTGCATAGCTCATTTGTTATTAACGATTTTTTAGGCAAATTTTTGGAAAGTGAAAATTTTGCCTAAAAATCGTCAGATAATTGTTAATAACAAATGAACTATGCAATATAAACAAAAAATCCTACGTACTTCCATAGACAATGTATTCTTCAAGATATATTCAACATTTCAAGTGATTCGGTTGAAAATTGTCTGAGTTATGTTTCCGGCCAACTCGAAAAATGCAGTTTTGAGATAAACGCTGCACAGCCGCCATTTTGAAATTAATCGCTCCAAAAAAATTATTGCATACAGTCACTGATATGTATGATAAACACCCTATTTTGTAATCTCGATTTATTTTGTAGTTTTTATGAAAAAAAATCCCCAAAAAGCCTATTTTTTCGGCCTCTAGAGTAGCAAATGGTAATAAATCCAATACCAGAAGTTCAAATTAAACTTGATATTACATAAAAATGAGGTCAATAAGCGTAATTTTTTCTGAGAGCATTGGATTACTACAAGTGTATGTCGTCCCGGAATTCCTTCACAGAAATGCGCTATTTTAATTTTTTTTTCTCTATTATTAGCTCGATAAGCGACCCTGAAACTTCACAGAGACGATTCTCAAAATATATAGTGAAGCTCAAAAAAAAATTATGAAAACCCCATGGATTGAAGCCTGGCGATAGGATTACCTTAACATCGAAAACTCTTCACGAAGAAATCAAATTCAACGAAATTGTCGAATACAAAATTTGGGTTTGTCGCAATTAATGGATTGAGCAGGGGAATTAATTACGCATGTATCTTCCATTTCTTTATTTCTTCTTCTCGACATGTGGAGAATAATGACAATTTTTAATGGCTGCAACAACGCGTACACGCTTTCACGTACAATAAACATTTACACACGAGAAACATGGCATTGTACTGGACTATTTGAATGGATGACTGGTGTGAAAAATAGATTCGAGTAGTATCAAAAGTTATAATACTTTTCATTTGTTATATCCTGCTTACGTATACCACGACAATGAGAGAGGGAGAGCTCGAAACAAAATGCCCATTTTTACCGCCATTGCTTGATTTTCCTCAATACTCAAAAACTCCCGCTCGATATTTCGAAACGTCTCCAGACACAGAATAAATATTGGCAGTAATCATCACACGCACGCTTACGAAAAAAAACTCATCCATGTGTAACAATATTGATGACACGTACAACTAACCAGCAGAGACAAAAATATGGGAAGAACTAGAGGTCCGTCAGTTTGGACTTGACCCCTGTACGACTTCCGCTATCGGAGTCTCGCTCCGTAAAATTCGCTAATACTTTTTTCCTAGACAAACAATACTTTGAAAGTGCCAAATGTCATAGGACAACTGACGTTTGACAATTTATGGTTGGGATGACATTGACGATATCATGCGTTCACGGAACTCGAACCATAAACGAGTGACGAGAAGTGCTCAAAACTTGAGACCTCTTTGTACTTCCGACATGGTGGCAGCGGATTTCTTCAGCAGGGAACGCTCGTCGTCCGTGAGTTTTTGCTTGACGATGAATGTGACACCGTCCTCGCCAAGGGTGCAAGGAAGGGAGAGAAAGACTTCCTCCGAAATGTCGTGGAGACCCTGGAAAGAAGAAATTGATCGATTGAGCCGATGAGGAACAAGTTGTCACCTAGAGACGAGACTGCTCAGTCGATAACAAGTGTGCTGGATAATGAGGAACTGTTTTGCAAGGGTCCCTATAGGCGGTAATAAGCATCGGCATTTTAATTACCAATTGTTACTATCATTCAACTAATAACACGGTTGGATGGCGAAACCAACCCTGGTAGGTCACTAAAATGCTGCTGCTGTTGGTCAAGGAGCCTGAGGGTGACATTCCGCGAGCAGCAAAAAGCAACAGCATTTTAGTAACCCCCCACTTGTTACTACACTGAGAAAAAAAATCATTGATCCATTATCATTGGTGTTATTTAATCAAATTTCGTTGATTCAATTGTAAAATTGTTGATGTAAATAATCGGATTTATCAGTCCAAACAAAACACTATTGACTTTAATGACCTGATAAAATTAAAAGTTTTTTTTTCATTCAAAAGATATATTGTTAGCCGAGAACAATATATTATTGAAACTATCTAAAAAATTATCGCCAATAAATGATATAGTTTTGAATGCATTTTCTGCAACGAACAAAAAAGCGTTTCAATTCATAACATGAATATTGTTGATTCGAGTACACAAAAAAATTGAATTTCGCTCGTTTGATTCAGATAAAATTTCTATTGAGTAAATATGTTATTTAATTTTTTCACCATACCCGATATTGATTTCCAAGTACATTATTCGTTAAAATATTAATATTTTATTTTTATTGTAAAATATTAAGCAAATGTCTGAATTTGTTAAAAAATTATGCGAAAATAAAATTGGTTTCTTGCGCATTTGGTTGAAAAAATTCAACCAAATCATGGCCGAGCGCCACCGAAATTATAGGTGTGAGGAAACCCGTAGTTCTCGGAGTAACCGCTAGAAGCCGCACACGCGCTCGTTTCTCGTAAGCGTAGCGCGAACTGAAAATCTACTCAAACGCCGGAGAAACTCTAAAGAGTATCGCTTCTTGGCCTGTGGCTAAGATCAAAGTGTAGTATCTGTTCTTCTCAGTTGAATATCTGATATTCTCTCCATGGATATTCCATTGGATATCTGATATTCTCTCCACTATTATCGTGGATGATCATTCTAATGCTCACTTTTTATTTAAGATTAAGGGGTTACCCCCACTTGCGATTTTGAAAAAATCGATTTTTTTATTGCATTTTTTTGAAGTGCAATTTGAAGTGGTTTTTTTGATGCCCGGAATAGATGACTCTATGTAAGTTTACAAAAAAAAAAAAATTTTCTTCGTGTAAACTAAAGTTGAATCTTCAAACGTGTTTTTCTCAAAATGGCATTTCTGAAGTCGGTGACCAAGATTACTCGAACACTAATGAACCGATCTTCTTGAAATTTTGCAGGCTTATTTAATACATACAAATGTAGTCTTTAATCGTTCGATTCTTTTTTTCGAAAAAAAATGGCCGTTTTATAGCCAAAAAACGGCCGTTTTTTCGTTAAAATCGAACCATTAACTTTGACTGTCCGCCATTTTGTGAAAAATGAATATTTTTTAAAATCCTTCGATTAAAGACTAGTTTATACTTATATTTGACTAAATCCATCCGCATTTTTTTTCAGATGATCCACTTCGCCGCAATGTTGGTCACCGCAAACCGTGTATTAAAAAACATTATTTCATTGACGGCCATTTGCCACTAAACAATGTAATATTTTTCAACAAAAAAATTACTGAAAGTTCTTCAAGATGTGTTCTTTAAGATGGTATATTGATCGATTAAAAAAGTTTTCTAGTTTTCTTTAAAAAACTTCATGAAAAAGGCCTTTTTTTGCGCTACAAGTGGGGGTAACGCCTTAACAAATTAAAAAACTTACGTCCCATGGCATATTCGTTTCGATGCAGTAAAGAAATAATTAATTCCATTGATTATATTTTTGTACGAAATAAAAAATGTTGTAGCAACCGCTTAATTATTCCATCCATACATCTATGGATTGTATATAGAATGATTTCAATAGAATATAATTTTATTTGAAGGATAATGTAGATATTCAGAGAACAGAAGACTTTTTCAAATAAAACAATATGTTATTTAAATCAATCACATTTTCCAATATTTTATAGTATTGTAATAATCTCATATATCGGTAGCACTCCACAGCAGCACATTTATTCGGATCAACCAATATATTTTTTGATTCAATCGGTTTTTTTTCTCAGTGTAGCCTTAGCTCGATAGCATGTTGGATCGTCAAATGGATGAGTGGAAGTACGTAAAGTGCTGATCGATTTTTGCTGCCCATAGGTCGACGTTTTGATGACTTGGAATCCGAGTCCAAGTTACCAAAACGAATTGGCAATTCCTAACGGAATTACAGCAGCCTCCCGTTGTGTTTCTTCGTCAACACACGACGAGTGAGGATTTAAAAAAGAAACGGGAACAAGCGAATCTTGACTCACCGTGACCATAGTCGAAACAGCGTGAACCTGGTTGGAGTTCCTGAGAATTGCTGACGCAAGATTTGCGATGCTGAGACCAATGGCCCAGGAGGTGTATCCCTTGAGTTTGATGACCTCGTAGGCGCTCTGAACCACCTGTTTGTGGATATCGCCCCAGTTTTCCGGGTCTTTTTCCGTGCCAACGTTCTCGTCGAGATCGCGCAAGCGTACACCAGCGACGTTTACCCCGGACCATACAGGAACTGATTCAGCAGTAATTACGAGAAACGTCAATTGAGAATTCAAGCCTAACATCGATGATTGTTTCAGTGGAGAAAAGAATATCTACCGCTGGTATCGCCATGCTCGCCGATGATCCAGCCGTGGCAGGAAGTTGACGCGACTTTGAGTCTCTGGGAGAGCAAGAACCGAAAGCGTGCCGAATCGAGATTGGTGCCGCTACCGATTACTCGATTCTTCGGCAAACCCGACAGCTTCCAGGCCACGTAAGTCAGAATGTCGACCGGATTCGAAACGATCAGAAGTATCGTGTTCGGGCTGTATTTAACGAGCTGGGGTATGATGCCTTTGAATATGTCGGTGTTTCGCTGAACGAGATCCAAACGCGTTTCGCCTTCGCGCTGTCTCGCACCAGCTGTCACGATGCATATGCTCGAATTAGCGCTGATCGCGAAATCTGTACTGGCGTTTATATGGGCGTTCTTCAAGAACGCAGTACCGTGCTGCAAATCCATCATTTCGCCCTTCAGCTTTTCCTCCATTACGTCTATCAGGACTACGTCGCTCGAAACGGACTGAAATGAGAACGTCGTTCGTGTGCATTGGATCCAACGATTCCATTTGCATTCATTCCATTTTGGGTATCATCCGTAGCTGGTCATTTAGCCTCAAAATGTCACGCACGGAAAAAAAGAAACAGGGAAAATCACAGTATAAACCGCATAAAAAACAGCGTGCCATATGTCATTTTACAGTAAAACAGAGTAATGTAAATCCTGTCCTACAAAAATAACGAATTTTCCTGTACACACTGAGATTTTTACAGTTACACTGGCTTATTTACAGTTCGGTATTGTGAATACATCAGTGTTTTTGGTAAAAATATTCAACTGTAAAATTTAGATGAGATCACTTATTTTTATACTGTACGCAAACTGCAAGGGTTACAGTGTACACTGTATTGAGTACAGAGTGATTCATTATATTGGACAGCCTGGCACGGCAGTTTTACTCTTCTTTAGACAGTTCGTGACGTTGTCTGTGCACTCTGAGATTTTTAGAGTTACACCGATTTATTTACAGTTTGGTATTGTGAATAAATCAGTGATTTCTGTAAAAATATTCAACAGTAAAATTTAAATGAGGTCACTGATTTTTATACTGTACGTAAAGTGCAAGGGTTACAGTGTACACTGTATTGAGTACAGAGTGATTGATTAAATTTCACAGTGTGGCACGGTAGTTTTACTCTTTTTTCGACAGTTCGTGACGTTATCTGTGCACTCTGAGATTTTTACAGTTACACTGGTTTATTTGCAGTTTGATATTGTGAATACACCAGTGATTACAGTAAAAATATTCAACTGTAAAATTTAAATGCGATCACTGATTTTTACACTGTACGCAAATGAGGCACGAGGTGAGGCACGAGGCCAGGACACAAAGGATTGCCAGTTAGTAGTGCGTGGTTGATGGGACGCGGACATCGAAATATGTGCGACAGAATTCAAGGCATTATAAAGAAAGAGAGAATTTTTTTTTAGGCACGTTCTTCACGTTTAAGGACGGGGTAAAGTATTTAAATTTTTTTTAATTTTTTAAACGAATGCATAATATATCAAGAATATTGTGTTAAAATTTCAAGTCGGTCGGAGTAAAATTGACGAAGTTATGAGTATTTGAGCGTCTATTGCTCCATGCCGGGTTTTATACCTGGGCGGCAGCTGCGCGGCGCGCTATTGTATGCTTCGACCCCGAATAAATGTCTTGATAAACGGGCCTGTTCCGGTGTATATTAGAGTTTTGCGTAGACAAACGCAAAAAGATGCTCTCGATCATCTTGATGGAAGCCTATTGCTCTACGGACCTGGCATCGACGACTTTGAGTGAGTATAAGAAAATTATCGAGTTTTATTTTGAATTTCTAAAAATTCAAAGATAATTGAAAAATCTGAAAAAATTCATACGCATTCAGAAAAATGAACGAATCACGAAAAAAAATTGGTTTGCGGGGAAATTTGTTGACTAATTTTTTTTTTTTCATCATTTTGTTAATAACATTTTGGAATTATTATTATGCAAAATTAATCTTTTGAGTACCTTTAATATGCATGGATTTTCTCAGATTTTTATGCAATCGAGAAGTGTTCTCAAACTTATGTGCAATGAGCGCTAAGCGACCAAACTCTTCTGCGTTTTTCAAACCGTTTTTCTGAGACTTGTCATATTTGAAGTCCGTGTGCACGATAACTCAAAATCTACTGGACCAATCGCTTTGAAATTTTGCACAGTACTTCTTCACATAATTCACCAGGTATTGTCGAGAGCTTTTTTGTGTTTTTTTTTAATAATTACTAATTTTTCAACAACATATTAGCCGATTTTTTTAGCGAAAATCGGGTTTTTGGCTCCCAAGTGCTGCGAAAAATCGAAAAATCGAAAAAAAAAATCCTGCCGTCATTACCTCGAGAAACATCTCCTTTAACAAATGCATTTCGATTTTTTTGTTTCAGATGATTCTGTTGCGAGTTATGGTGCACACCGCAAACCAACTTTTTTCCGAGGCGCCTCCGGGGTTTAATTTTCACTCGCTCAATTTTGAATATTTTGCAATGCAAATTCAGGAGAATGTTGTTCAAATGTTACTTTATTATATGTAAATTTTTCAATAAACAAACACTATTCGTTACGCCAAAAAAAAATCTTAAAAACATGCCTTTTTTTCGCCGAATTAACTTTACCCCGCCCTTAATTAGGACTTGTCTCGCGCGTGGGGTGAGGCACGTGGCCAGGACACAAAGGACTGCCAGTTAGTAGTGCGTGGTCGATAGGATGCGAACGTTGAAATTTGTGCGACATAATTCAAGAAATTACAAAAAAGAGAGAATTATTTACAAAAAGTTACGTTCTTGTGTATGTGACTGATTTTTTGATATTTTCTACACATTTTTTTTCAAACTTCTTTTATGGATAAACTTTTTTTTGTGTGTCTACATAAACTCTGTCGATATAACTGGCGCATTCATTGTACATAATACAGATTAACCAAATGTCAAATTACAAGTTTTGTTAAATTTATCTTACAGTGTTGAACTGTCAAAATTTACTTTTGACTCCACTGTATTTTGGACTGCGTGTCCCAGTAAAAGATACAGTAGAGCGGTTCGAGTCCAAAGAGGACAGTATAAAAACTGTAACAATTTACTTTGGGCACACTGTATTTTGAGCACTGTGTTTCAGTAAATATCGCTGTGCAATCGCTCGACTCCAATGCGAACTGTGTAGCCCCTGTATTTTGTGCTATTTCTTTTTTTCCGTGTGGATACTTTGGAAAAGAGAAAACTTACTTTCGTCAGTATGCTGAAGGCGCAAGCCATACCGACTTGACCGACACCAACGACGGTTATTTTATTTTTCCCCGTGGACAGCGGTTGCGTGACTACGCTCAATAGCTTTTCCTTCAGCGTGGCCATCTTCGGTTCTGCGGATCAAAACGAAAACCAACAAAGTAGTACATGAGTGGAAGGTGCCTGCGGCATTGGGTGGGTGAAGGACATCTCTCCGCTGGGGGAAGGTTATCTCTCCGCTGGGGGAAGGTCATCTCGACGCTGGGGGAAGGTCACCTTGGCGCTGGGTGAATGTCACGAGGGTCGTGGCCTCCCATGGGGTGGAGCACGTGCGCACGACCCCCCCCCCCCCCCCCTCCACCGAACTAACAACGACCGATCGAAATACCGTTATCTCGCGTCTGCCCTTCAACGACGAAGGAATGCTACCCTTAGGAAGTATCGATCCCCCACCATCAACAGCACTACCAAAACCAACGCGGTTACGTAACTTTTACGATAAAAAAAAACGCACTTGTGTTAATAAAGTCGAGACAACGCGGCAGATCTTCCGATAGAGGGATTGCTTCAAATTTCGCCGAGGTGAACAACCCCTCGGTGAAGGTTCAATGAAGCCAGTTGTCGACGAGAGAAAGCAGCTAGCACCGGTTCTTTTCGCAGTCCCGACTGGTCCAAAAATAAAAACGAACACGAGGCGTTGGGCCGGAGGGGGGGGGGGGGAAGAAAAGAAAATGACGTGCGTGCGGGCTGGCGACAAGAGCGAGCAAGAGTTTGACCTTGAACGGGCAAGTGCTTATCGTTTCCACGTCCGGTCTTTTATATCGTAGAGATCTCGTTTCGGAGGGCACTGTACTCGTTCGTGTTAATTTATCAATCGAGCCAAAAGTCCCGTGACGCGATAACGAATGCAATGGAGATTAATGTACCGACAGGGTGGGAACCACCGTTTGAAAATCATATTTCAACGTATATCGCGGGTAGTGGGGACACTCGCTGCCAGCAGTAAGCAAGACAATGACGCGATTCGCGGTCACTCGAGAGATTTACGACAGCGAATTTCGCGTGTACTAGCTGCCGTACTCCAAACTCACATTGTACACGGTTTTGGAACATCTAAATTTAGTTCGTTGCCCGGTGAACCGGCGCGGCTAGCGTTATTCTGAACTTCGATTTTTGTTTCGTTATCTGATTGGAAACGTGTCATTTTTTGAAAATTCAAGATAAGACAAGATTTGACATGAAATTTGATTGTTTAAAAAAATGCCAGTTATCCCGAAAAAACGTCCCGAGGCCCTCCAAAATGGAATCTTCAACTTCGACTTCAACATTGATGCCAAAAAAAAATTCCATCGCTAGAATTTAGCACAATGTCAAAACGTTCGAAAAATCACGATACATTTTGAAAATTAAGGGGCTATATCATTGTGACACTTTCAAAAAATCAATTTTTTTGCTTTTCCGACAGTTTATACTTTCAAGAATATCCTGTAAAAATTTCAAGGCCGTATCTCTATCATTTTATCTTGCAAAAATCGATAGTTAAATCTTTAAACGCGTTTTTTTTCTCGAAATGAGATTTTTCACATTTGCTGACATTGTAACTCGAAGAGCAATTATCCGATTGACTCGAAATTTGAACTGAGTACTCTTGAATATATTTTCTCTACAATGACGTAGGATATTTTTGATTGGATGAAAATTGACGATTTGGCATTGAAAAAAAAGACCATTTTATAGGCAAGAAAACAGACTTTTTTTTCATAACTACGCCATTTTGTTAGATTTTGATATTTTTCGAAAATCCTACGTCATTGTACAGCAAATACCTTCCAGTTGAACGACATTTTTTCCTTTTTCGGTTTCAGCTACTCAATCGGCCGGAATCATGTCAGCAGTGGAGGAACTTTTTTTTGGCACCTCCGAAGGCATAAGTCGCTTGGATCTCAATATTTTTCGATGAAAAAATTATGTAATATAGGTAAAATATAGCCAAATATATTCTTAATTTTCCGAAATGTTTAATTGAGTACTTGGCATCCAAAAAATTCCCGTAAATCACCCAAATTTTCAGCGTTCTCACTGGCACAGCCCCTCAACGTTCTTCGTTTCAAAATAAATCAATAATTCTTACCTTACTTCCAAGCTAACTCAGCAACAGCACCAGAAAAAAAATCACCAAAGGCTCTATCTTCACGATATATTTTAGGAGCGCGAGGTTTCGGGCGGTACCGGCGCGTCTGACAGGTCGACGATGTATGTTACGAAAGGTGACCCGCTCCCCTCTTTATAGTAAGCATGCGCGCGCGACTTGCCCCTCGAAAATCCTTCTACCTCGCGGTCGGTAAAACGGCGAAAAATCGCAAATTCCACCAAACCCCGTGAAATCCAAAAATTATAATTATAAATTATAATTATAATTGTAAATGTAATTTTCCTTGTATAGTCGCAATTGGCGCTACCGACTCGACGAGCGTGTGTGCCATGTGGCACGTATGAATACAATATTCGCGGAAAATGGAGTCATTTTGCGCAAGCGCTTACACCAGCGGGACAAAAACCAGTTACTCGCTGTGTACGTAGCTACGCGCGCCTGTCCGAACACAGGATGATTCAACGAGTCACACTTATTCGGTCGCATCCGCGATCAATATTTCGCTATAAGAACTATTCCGGAAGAAACAAGTTCGTGTTTACTTTTACATTGTATAACATTTCATCAAAATGAATATAATCATAATCGTAATAACGATAGCGCTGATTATCATTGTTTTCATTACATTTAATCATGAACCGAAACAAATTCAATAAAATATTAACAGATGATGATAGATTTTTAATTAAGTTATTCATATTTATATTTATAGTGAAAATAATTCGTTTAGATAAAACTCGTAATTTCTGTAATTTGAATTGAATATATAAATACAATAACTGTAGTAGTGGAATAATAGTAATTACATTTTTCCAGTATAGAATTTAGTTTGTCGATAAACGAAGGCAACGAATTTTCCGTCGAAAAAAAATTCAATTTTTACAAGACATTGACACTACTGTCAGATTGCCCGAGTCGAGATTGCCGCGAGAAAAGAATGAGCACATGGACTGCAGATTGGTTCGCGCCGTTGAATTCCTAAAAAAATCGTCCTCATTGCGCTCGTCTTATCGATTTTTTGCCGAGAATGTCGCACACTCGAAAACTCAACTTGACGTTGCATCACATACGTTCACGAGATGCAACCGATGTATGAGAGACATAGAGGTGTTGGTATAGATTGCGAGCTCGTTACGTGCGATAATCGATGAATCACGCAGGTCTACGAACGTGTCTCGACTACGTGACTACATGTGCGTATATGTATACAGATATTATAAAGTTTACTGATATTAGAAATTAAAGCAGTAAAAGAAATATGTATATGTATACAGATATTATAAAGTTTACAGATATTAGAAATTAAAGCAGTAAAAGAAATGTCTTAAAATCATACAAAACCACTGACGTAAACTGTTAAAAAACCAAAAAAAAATCAATTAATTAAAATAAATTAAAAATAGATAAAGCATTAAGTTAAATACAATTTAAAAAAGAAAAAATTGAATCAAAATAAATTTTAAATTACACTATGATAAATTATTTAAATCAATTTAAGAAGGAAACAAATTTAAAATCGAACAAAAAAATTATATTCTATTGAAAGGCAAACTAATTATTAAATAATCGAACTTTCGATAATTATCCAATAAATTCAACAAACACTACCAAACGTACATTAAAATTTGTTTTTTCGACGAGTTTAAATCGCGTTTTAAAACAATTAATATTTCATTAACGCGTACTTGCGCAACTTTTCAAACATCCTTAATGACGTCAAAATACGTTAAAATTGCATTTAAGTCAATGCACATATTTCGAGGCAAACTGTAGACAGTTCGGCTCGCAGCTGACGCAACGGAGGTCGATGGGAACGCAAGCGTTTCGTGCAATAAAACGCGAGCCTCCTACGTTGGCTCTACGTGCCTCTCGTCACTGAACCCGAGATCCTACCGTTCCTGACTTTTTTTTCTCTTCTTCCCGACAGGAAATCGCCGTCGACAAAAGAGAGAAAGGGAGTTGAGCGAAGCGCCGCGTGACGTCTCGTGATCAGTCACGACGATGAAATTAGAAACTAGTGATGGTTCAAACGCTTGTGTGCATGTTCGAAAATCAACGATTTAAGGGGGGAAATACCTTTCCGCGAGAAAATTTTTTTTTTCCAGGGAAGATTTCTTCACCATTTGTGAGACTTGGTATTTGTGGGACTTGGTGGTTTTATTACTACTTTTAGCTGTTACATGGTATTTTTGTTTTATTAAGGGGGTATACCAGTGTGGACGCTGAAAATTTGGGTGATTTTTGGGATTTTTTTGGAAGAAAAATACTCAATTAAATGTTTCGGAAAATTAAGAATATCTTTGGCTATATTTGACCTATATTACATAATTTTTTCATAGAAAAATATTGAGATCCAAGCGACTTATGCGCTGCATTCGGAGGCGCCAAAAAAAAAAGTTCCTCCACTGCTGACACGATTCCGGCCAATTGAGTAGCTGAAACCGAAAAAGGAAAACAATGGCGTTAAACTGGAAGATATTTCCTGTACGATGACGTAGGATTTTCGAAAAATATCAAAATCTAACAAAATGGCGTGGTTATGAAAAAAAGTCTGTTTTCTTGCCTATAAAATGGTCGTTTTTTTCAATGCCAAATCGTTAATTTTCATCCAATCAAAAATATCCTACGTCATTGTAGAGTAAATATATTCAAGAGTACTCAGTTCAAATTTCAAGTCTATCGGATAATTGCTCTTTGAGTTACAATGTCAGCAAATTTGAAAAATCTCATTTCGAGAAAAACGCGTTTAAATATTTAACTATCGATTTTTGCATGATGAAATGATATTTGCCGTAAGAACTGCTAATCAGCTATGGGCCCATACAATGGACCCTCCTCTTCCTCAAATAATGCCTGTTGACAGGCTGAAGCTTTTCACACTGGCATAGCCCCTTAATCTTCAAAAATGGCGGAGGTATGGCTGGCCTTCTAAACTGCATTTTCAAAACTGGTGTCATTTACAGCTAAAAATAATCAACCAATTCTGATGAAATTTGCCATCAATCTTTGTAACCTTGCTGTCTAATACATGAACCTCAATGGTTTTGAAAATAAAAAGAGGATTTTTTTATTACAATATGTAGCCTTTTTTCGGAAAATTCAATACTTTCATGTCAAAGCGTACCATTTCATCGATTTTCAACATTTCTCACTTTTTCTTGGTTCATATTCTGCGTATACGTGTTAGGGAAAGACAAGTCTTCCTTGGCTTTTTTTAGATCATTCCCGTCAACGCTACGTGTCACGCCGTCTGACACCATCCGCCGCTACCCGTTTAGATGACCGTGCCATACCTCCGCCATTTTTAAAGATTAATAAACATTTTTAAAAAACCACATAACAGCCACAGGTAGCAATAAAACAGACTCTAGGTCTCAATAATGGTGAGGGAATCTTTCCTTGTCAAAAAATCGTGAATATCAGTCGATTTTTCCTCACCTAAAGGTTTCTCCCCCTTAAAGACCGAGGGAGGAAATCTTATTTTTTACAGAAGTATGTACTGATCGTTCCAAAATAATAAATGTACAAAATTATGGGCGTATTTGAATATATATTAAAAAAATAAAATGAACCGTTCCTAAAATAGCTGGATGTGTTGACAGTCAACGATAAGTGGTTTTGATGTTAGGATCTTTATCTCATTTTAAGGCATTACATCCATGTAGAAAATGAATTTCGACTGTTATTTCTTTCATTAGTTAAAATTATGTATATACATCACGAGAATGATGTATTGAAGCAATCATACGCGGAAATTAAGGTAGTACTAGCGGATTGACTAGTCAACAGAAATTTATAAATTATCGAATCTGAAAAAAAGCACAATATAATGTATTTGGGTATAATATTAAACATGATGCAGAAAATAATCATTTGAGAAGTGTATGTGGTAATTGTTTGTATTAAAGTTTGGTAAGTGAAGTAAAATCGCAATTAGATTTGACTTGAGTTGTCACAGGCCGCCATTTCATAATTCTGGCAATATCCGTGGCAACGCTGTATTATTATTTCCGTTCCAAAGTTCGATCCGCACGAATTCCCTATATGGTGCGGGTTAAGGGGCTATACTAGTGTGACACTTTCAAAAAATCGATTTTTTGTTCCCTTTTCGATAGTTTATACTTTCAAGAATATCCTGTAAATATTTCAAGGCCGTATCTCTATCATTTTATCTTGCAAAAATCGATAGTTAAATCTTTAAACGCGTTTTTCTCGAAATGAGATTTTTCAAATTTGCTGACATTGTAACTCAACGAGCAATTATCCGATTGACTTGAAATTTGAACTGAGTACTCTTGAATGTATTTACTCTACAATGACGTAGGATATTTTTGATTGGATAAAAATTGACGATTTGGCATTGAAAAAAACGACCACTTTATAGGCAAGAAAACCGACATTTTTTTCGTAACTACGGCATTTTGTTAGATTTTGATATTTTTCGAAAGTCCTACGTTATTGTACAGGAAATACCTCCCAGTTTAACGACATTTTTTTCTTTTGCGGTTCCAGCTACTCAATCGGCCGGAGTCATGTCAGCAGTGGAGGAACTTTTTTTTGGCGCCTCCGAAGGCAGAGCAGTCGCTTGGATCCCAATATTTTTCTATGAAAAAATTATGTGATATACCTCAAATATAGCCAAATATATTCAGAATTTTCGGAAATATTTAATTGAATCCGTTTCTTCCAAAAAATTTCCGAAAATCAACCAAATGTTCAGCGTTCACACTGGTATAGCCCCTTAATTAAATTGATTCCGTGAATTAATTACTATTGTATTTAGCGAGTAAGGCCTGCAGAGTTTTCACGGACGTCATTTTTTATGTCTCCACTACAGGAGACACAAAAATCAATTTTTTTCTAATGAGGAGGTTCGTGCACGTACTACGTCAAACAAAAAAATGTCGACAGCGCATTTCCCTAGGCGCCACCAGCGTGCCGAAACGCACGAAACACCTTAGATGGTGAAAGTAGCAATTTGGAGTCATTAAGTCCAGTCGTTGTACAAAAAATATATAACGACCTAACAGTCGAAGACCTACTATCAAAATGCCTCCGAGGGTACACGCAGAATTCAAAAGGGCGCTCAGTTCCGTTGTGTTAACGATAGCTCGTAAATGAGTTTTTTAACTTTAAGGAGGTTAGAGCGTGAGCCACAATCCAAGATTAAAAAATATATATATATATATATATATTAGGGTGATTCGTTTCAGGGCAACTTTTTTTTTCGACCCATCGTGGCCGAAAACCTTTAGTTGGTACCCAAAAACGAACTTTCGTGAAAGGGGGGTGTTGTCAAAAAATATTTAGAGGTCGCGAATCAAAATTGAAGGTTTCCCATTTGATTAACATTGAAAAAAATGTTTTTCTCACTATTAGTGTTACCATTCCGCGAATTTTGATGTCGCGATATTTTCCAAGTGGGTTCTCATAGGAAATATGATACTCCACAATAAAGTTCATTGAGCCATGGCCGTAAATTCAACCGTTTCAGCGGCATCATTATTTCAAGTGAATACTGTGCAAAATATCTATTCAAACGGCTGTAACGCCTAAGCTATTAGATATATCGAAAAAATTCAGATGAGAACTTTGTAGAGAAAGTAATTTTCTACAAAAAAGTCTTATAAGCCGAGCCCGAAAATTCAACTCTTTCTCAGCTACAGGTGGATGAAGTAAAATAAATAGACTTTTTTTTAAACAAAAACAAATCTATTTATTTTACTTCATCCACCTATAGCTGAGAAAGAGTTGAATTTACGGGCTCGGCTTATAAGACTTTTTTGTAGCGAATTACTTTCTCTACATAGTTCTCATTTGAATTTTTTTCGATATATCTAATAGCTTAGGCGTTACTGCCGTTTGAATAGATATTTTTGTACAATATTCACTTGAAATAATGATACCGCTGAAACGGCTGAATTTACGGACATGGCTCAATGAACTTTATTGTAAAGTATCATATTTCCTATGAGAACCCACTTGGAAAATATCGCGATATCAAAATTCGCGGAATGGTAACACTAATAATGAGAAAAACATTTTTTTCAATGTTAATCAAATGGGAAACCTTCAATTTTGATTCGCGACCTCTAAATATTTTTTGACAACACCCCACTTTCACGAAACTTTGTTTTTGGGTGCCAACTAGAGGTTTTCGGGCACGATAGGTGAGAAAAAAAAAGTTACCCTGAAACGAATCACCCTAATATATATATATATATATATATATATATATATATATATATATATATATATATATATATATATATATAATATTGTCTAGACTATATTGGGTCTATGCACATTTTTGGATATTTTTTAACCACCAAAAACTAGAGATAAAGAAAATAGTCTAATGTGGGTAAATTTAAGTGCGGTTAGATGAGCGAGACGTTCACACTACGGGTGATGTAATTTTTTTGACTATTGAGTACCAGGATAAACCATTTGTAGGAACGGATTAACCCAAACTAAACCTTTGTAAGCATTTAGAAGAAAAGGAAAAAACCATTTTGCCCAATGTAAACCATATATATTCAATATTAAAGGACATCGCTGTCGACCTCAGTGTCCGCGAAGTTGCCGTATTTCGGCATCACTTAATATTAATTAATGGTAGTAATAAATAATCTCGAGACATAAATATAAATAGGCATAATTATAAATGACTGAACATTTTATTCTGAGTTGTGTGAAACATTCACTGAGGCAGTTTTTTTCATAATAACCATCGATAATGTTATTATATTTTTTCAAGTTGGTAGTAACACAAAAGGTTTTCTTATTTACGTAATGAAAATATAAAAATGCATAATTTTGCCCTGTAATGATACATTTTACGAAAAATTAGCATGTACAGAATAAATCAATACCTCGTATGCGTTTTCTTGAGCTTCATTGAAAGAGAAAATCATAAGTCGTAATTTGACTGAACCGCTCCAACCTCCTTAAGGGGGGATATACATTTAGACAGGAAAAAATAAGCAATATTGAGGGATATTTTATACTAAGAAATAATTATTCTACAATTATCAAACTTTAGGTATACTTTAATAGTATATTTAAGTATACAAAACTATTTTTCTTAATTGTCTGCTAAGGGGTTAGGCCACAGCAACGGGGATAAAATCATGTGCGAATGTAACAATTTGTTCGTATGAAAATGTGATTCACTCATAAAATTAATTACACATCCATTTAGTATGAATATCAAGCTGTTAGAAAAAAAATATATATATATATATATATATATTTTTCGATGTACAAAATAGCCGACTAGTAATATTTTCTTTTGTTATCTTGGTTTTTTTAGGTGCTCCGCGGCGTGACATTTAGCATCCACAATTTTTTACCTGGAACTAAAAACAAAAATTCTTGTCAATCTACATTAGAATACCAAGAGAAGTACGTACGGAATTTAAAACATTGTTATATTCAAAAGTTGTAGGTATTTGAACTTAAGAAATGAGTTTTCAGTGAAAATTTTCGTTATAACTGCTCATAAACTGCTCATAAAATGAAAAGTTCTCGATTAATCAGAAATTCCGTGCGTACTTCTCTGCGAAATGCAATTGGGAACATAACTTTTAAATTTGAAGTAAATCGAGTGAAAATTGTTGAAGTTATTTGTCACATCAATTGGAAAAAAGCTGTTTCGAGAAGTTTCGAATAGTCGGCCATTTTTTCTAACAGCTTGATATTCATACTAAATAGATGTGTAATTAATTTTATGAGTGAATGACTTTTTCATACGAAAAAAAGTTGTTAAATTCGCACATGATTTTATACCCGTTACTGTGACCTAACCCCTTGAATGACTTATTTATAAAAACGCTTGCATTTTTCCGAAAGTGATTTTGGAGCCCTGGGGCTTGTATAAAAGTAGTATAAGTAAATCAATTTAAAAAACGTATACAATTGTATGAGTGGAGAAGATGTTTGTATGATGCGTGTATATATATATATATATATAATGTATATATATATATATATATATATATATATATATATATATATATATATATATATATAATGTATATATATATATTCACGAGGCTCTGTCATTCGATCTGGATAAGAAGCCATCTATATATAAATTCCACAAACGGTCGCGCGTTCAAAAATACATCAGTGGCAGAAAAACTTTCGGATCGAGACGTTAAAAAAATTGGCCCGGAGCCAAAAGTTTGATCGTCCTGGAGAATGTCGCTGGAGCCAAAAGCAAAAAGGAAGTTCTATCCCCTGCAATCAGCTTTATACAGGGAGTGTGCAACAGGTTGTCTCGCGAAACGACGGTGCTGTCGCTGCAGGTAAACGTGGGTTATCGTACTGATATGCATATATGTAAATATACTCGCGATAATCGCTTTAAATACGAAAAGTGTGCACGTTGCGTTTACATCTCACCGTCACGTCTCAATTTCCATAACGAATATTTACAACCCTTTCGCTCTCCCTTTGCGCCTCGATAGCTAAATTGCGCGCGTGTATAAAATAAAATACCTTGCGCGGTCATTAGATTGCCAAAGGCGAGACACGCTTCAACTTCGAGTGGTGTCACGCGAAAGAGTACTGAGGAAAAGCCGCCAAACCCATACGTGTGTGGGTGTATATATATATATATATATATATATATATATATATATATATATATATATATATATATATATATATATTCATATATATATTTATATATATATTTATATATATGTCCGTATGTATGTATATATATACGTTCGTGCAAATAAGTCTCAACGATCGATGGGAAATAGAGCAATTTCGAAAATGATCTCGCTACGAAATTATTTTCAAGTCTCGACTATATCATGCTATATATATATAATTACATCGCAT